>JAPVEC010000122.1:0-40050 GCA_028984105.1 Lavandula angustifolia | reverse complement strand
CTCCCTCGTTTCTCATCCATTTCACCCCGTTTTGTAGTCGTTGCGAAACTAACTCAGAGGTGTAGGACTACATGCTAGCTTTAACTATCGGATTACACTTTTACCCTTTCGAAAAAGCACAGCTAAAAGTGCTATGATTCGTTGCGCAGATGCCTCTCGTTCCTCGTCGAATCTACCTCACCAAAAGCTTGATTTCCTATGTTTCTCCGATAGAAGTTGTTACACACTGAGTTAACCGTCTTTGCTGCAATCAGAATGGGGTCAGAGGATGAGTAACGGGGAGATATGACCAAAATCGAGGAAGCCGCGCAAGTTGGGCTCGAAAACCTTACGCCTTCCCGGTAGGCGTCTGCTTTTAGCACCATATCTCCCTCGTTTCTCATCCATTTCACCCCGTTTTGCTGTCGTTGCGAAGCTAACTTAGAGGGCTACAACTACATGCTGGCTTTGTCAGTCGGATTGCACTTTTATCCTTTCGAAAAAGCACGGCTAAAAGGCCCTATGATTCGTCGCGCGGATGCCTCACGTTCCTCGTCAAATCTACCTCACCAAAAGCTCGATTTCCACGAGTTTCACCTGGATAAAAGTTGTTACATCGGCGAGTTACCTTCGCGTTGCAATTAGAATGGGGTCTAGAAGATGAATAATGAGGAAGATATGACAAAAATCGGGGGAAACCGCGCAAGTTGGGCCCGAAAACCTTACGCCTTCTCGGTAGGCGTGCGCTTTTGCACCATATCTCCCTTGTTTCTCATCCATTTCACCCCGTTTTGTAGTCGTTCTGACGAAGCTAACTCGGAGGGATAGGACTACATGCTGTCTTTGATTGTCGTATTACACTTTTACCCTTTCGAAAAAACACGACTAAAAGCGTATGATTCGTCAGCGCGAGATACCTCACGTTCCTCATCGAATCTACCTCATCAAAAGCTCGATTTCCTGTGTTTCACCAACAGAAGTTGTTTTCACTGTGAGTTAGCTTCGCTTTGCAGTCGAGAATGGGGTCTAGAGGATGAGTAGCTTGAGGTGCTATGACCAAAATCGGGAAACCGCGCGAGGTTGGGCCCGAAAACCTTACGCCTTCCGGTGGCGTACGCTTTTAGCACCATATCTCCCTCGTTTCTCATCCATTTCCCCCGTTTTGCTGTCGTTACGAAGCTAACTTCGGAGGGCTACGACTACATGGTGGCTTTGTCCATCGGTTGCACTTTTCTCTTTCGAAGCTTGACTTGCGCTAAAGCGCATGATGATTAATTACGTAGATACCTCCCGTTCCTCATCAAATCTACCTCACCAAAATCTCGATTTCCTAAGTTTCACCGATAAAAGCTGTTACATCGGTGAGTTAGCTTCCCGTTGCAATTAGAACGGGGTGCAGAAGATGAGTAACGAGGGAGATATGACCAAAATCGAGGGCCGCGCAAGTTGGGCCCAAAAACCTTACGCCTTCCCGGTAGGCGTGTGCTTTTAACACTATATCTCCCTCGTTTCTCAACCATTTCACCCCGTTTTTTTGTCGTTCGAAGCTAACTTCAAAGGGCTAGGACTACATGCTGGCTTTGGCGCGTTGGATTACACTTTTACCCTTTCGAAAAAGCACGCTTAAAGCGGCTATGATTCATCGCGCGAGATGAATCGCGTTCCTCGTTGAATCTACCTCACCAAAACTCGATATCTTGTGTTTCACCGATAGAAGTTGTTACACCTGCGAGATAGCTTGCGCTGCAATCATAACGGGGTCTAGAGGATGAGTAACGAGGTAGATATGACCAAAATTGGGAAACCGCGCAAGTTGGGCCCGAAAGCCTTACGCCTTCCCCGGTGGCGTCTACTTTTAACACCATATCTCCCTCGTTTCTCATCCATTTCACCCCGTTTTTGCTGTTGTTGCGAAGCTAACTCCGAGAGGGCTACGACTACATGGTGGCTTTGTCCATCAAATTGCACTTTTGCCCTTTCGAAACAACACTACTAAAAGTCCTTATGATTCGTTGCGCGGATGCCTCACGTTCCTCATCGAATCTACCTCGCTAAAAGCTCGATTTCCTGAGTTTCAGCGATAAAAGTTGTTACATCGGCGAGTTAGCTTCGCGTTGCGAATCGAGACGAGGTCCAGAAGATGAGTTACGAGGAGATATGATAAAAATTGGGAATCCGCGTAAGTTGGGCCCGAAAACCTTACGCCTTCCGGTGAGGCGTCTACTTTTAGCACCATATCTCCCTTGTTTCTCATCCATTTCACCCCGTTTTGTAGTCGTTACGAAGCTAACTCGAGAGGATAGGACTACATGCTTTGTCTTTGATTGTCGTATTACACTTTTACCCTTTCGAAAAGCACTTATAAAGCGTATGATTAGTCGCGCAGATGCCTCACGTTCCTCATCGAATCTACCTCATCAAAAGCTCGATTTCCTGTGTTTCACCAATAGAAGTTGTTACACACTGTGAGTTAGCTTCTGGCTGCAAGTCGGAAACGGGGTCTAGAGGATGAGTAACGAGGTAGCTATGACCAAAATCGGGAAACCGCGCGAGGTTGGGCCGAAAACCTTACACCTTCCGGTGGCGTCCGCTTTTGCACCATATCTCCCTCGTTTCTCATCCATTTCCCCGTTTTGCTGTCGTTCTGAAGCTAACTCGGAGGGCTACGACTACATGGTGGCTTTGTCCGTCAGTTGCACTTTTTCTCTTTCGAAATAGCTGCGCTAAAGCGCTATGATTAATTACGTAGATACCTCACGTTCCTCATCAAATCTACCTCACCAAAAGCTCGATTTCACGAGTTTCACCGATAAAAGCTGTTACATCGGTGAGTTAGCTTACGCGTTGCAATTAGAACGGGGTCCAGAAGATGAGTAACGAGGGAGATATGACCAAAATCGGAAGCCGCGCAAGTTGGGCCCCAAAACCTTACGCCTTCCCGGTAGGCGTGTGCTTTAGCACTATATCTCCCTCGTTTCTCAACCATTTCACCCCGTTTTGCTGTCGTTCGAAGCTAACTCAAAGGGCTAGGACTACATGCTGGCTTTGGCAGTTGGATTACACTTTTTACCCTTTCGAAAAAGCACGGCTAAAAGCGCTATGATTCATCGCGCGGATGAATCGCGTTCCTCGTTGAATCTACCTCACCAAAACTCAATATCCTGTGTTTCACCGATAGAAGTTGTTACACCTGCGAGTTAGCTTGGCGCTGCAATCGAAGCGGGGTCTAGAGGATGAGTAACTCGAGGTAGATATGACCAAAATTGGGAAGCCGCGCAAGTTGGGCCCGAAAACCTTACGCCTTCCGGTGGCGTCTACTTTTAGCACCATATCTCCCTCGTTTCTCATCCATTTCACCCCGTTTTGCTTTGTTGTTGTGAAAGCTAACTCGGAGAGGAGCTACGACTACATGGTGGCTTTGTCCATCAAATTGCACTTTTGCCCTTTCGAAACAACACTACTAAAAGTCTTTATGATTCGTTGCGCAGGTGCCTCCACGTTCCTCATCGAATCTACCTCACTAAAATCTCGATTTCACGAGTTTCACCGATAAAAGTTGTTACATCGGCGAGTTAGCTTCGTGTTGCAATCGGAAACGGGGTCTAGAAGATGAGTTACGAGGGAGATATGATAAAAATAGGGAATCCGCGCAAGTTGGGCCCGAAAACCTTACGCCTTCCCGGTGGCGTCTACTTTTTAGCACCTATCTCCCTCGTTTCTCATCCATTTCACCCCGTTTTGCTGTGATTGCGAAGCTAACTTCGAGGGGACTAGGACTACATGCTGGCTTTGGCCGTCGGATTACACTTTTACCCTTTTGAAAAGCCCGACTAAAGCGTATGATTAGTCGCGTAGATACCTCGCGTTCCTCATCGAATCTACCCTTCCAAAAGCTTGATTTCCTGTGTTTCATCGATAGAAGTTGTTACACCTGCGAGTTAGCTTCCAGCTGCTGCAGTCGAGAAACGGGGTCTAGAGGACGAGTAACGAGGGAGATATGACCCAAAATTGGGAATCCGCGCAAGGTTGGGCCCCGAAAACCTTACTCCTTCCCGGTGGCGTACGCTTTTTAGCACCATATCTCCCCTCGTTTCTCATCCTTTTCACCCCATTTTGCTGTCGTTCCGAAGCTAACTTCGAGAGCTACGACTACATGCTAGCTTTTATCCGTCGGATTGCACTTTTACCCTTTCGAAAAGCACGACTAAAAGCACTTATGATTCGTCGCGCGGATGCCTCGCGTTCCTCATCAGATCTACCTCACCAAAAGCTCGATTTCCTGTGTTTCTCGCGATAGAAGTTGTTACACCTGCGAGGTTAGCTTCGCTGCAATCGAAACGGGGTCTAGAAGATGAGTAACGAGGAGATATGACCAAAATCGGGAAGCCGCGCTAGTTGGGCTGAAAACCTTACGCCTTCCGGTGGCGTACGCACCCAGCACCATATCTCCCTCGTTTCTCATCCATTTCACCCGTTTTGCTTTGTCGTTGCCGAAGCAAACTCAAAGGAGCTACGACTACATGGTGGCTTTGTCCATCGGATTGCACTTTTGCCCTTTGAAGCCGCAACTTTGCTAAAAGTCTTTATAATTCGTTGCGCAGATGCCTCATCGAATCTACCTCACTAAAAGCTCGATTTCTTCGAGTTTCACTGATAAAAGTTGTTACATCGGCGAGTTAGCTTCGGCGTTGCAATTAGAGACGTGGTCTAGAAGATGAGTAACGAGGGAGATATGATCAAAAATCGGGGAGCCGCGCCAAGTAGGGCCGAAAACCTTCGCCTTCCGGTAGGCGTGCGCACCTTTAGCACCATATCTCCCTCGTTTCTCATCCATTTCACCCCGTTTTATAGTCGTTGTGAAGCTAACTCGAGTTCTAGGACTACATGCTTTGGCTTTGATCGTCGGATTAGACTTTTACCCTTTCGAAAAGCACGGCTAAAGTGTTATGATTAAATGTCGCGCGGATGCCTCGCGTTCCTCGTCGAATCTACCTCACTAAAGCTCGATTTCTGTGTTTCACCGATAAGTTGTTACACCTGCGAGTTAGCTTCGTGCTGCAATCGGAAGACGGGGGTCTAGAGGATGAGTAACGAGGGAGATATGACCAAAATCGGGAAGCCGCGCAAGTTGGGCCCGAAAACCTTACGCCTTCCCGGTGGCGTGCGCTCTTTAGCACCATATCTCCCTCGTTTCTCATCCATTTCACCCCGTTTTGCTGTCGTTCTTGAAAGCTAACTCAGAGAACTACGACTACATGCTGGCTTTGTCAGTCGGATTGCACTTTTATCCTTTCGAAAAAGCACATTAAAAGCGCTTTGATGATTGTCGCGCGGATGCCTCACATTCCTCGTCGAATCTACCTCACCAAAAAAGCTCGATTTCTTGTGTTTTTCACCGATAGAAGTTGTTACACCTGCGAGTTAGCTTCATTCTGTGCAATCGGACGGGGTCTACGAGGATGAGTAGCGAGGTAGATATGACCAAATCGGGAAGCCGCGCTAGTTGGGCACGAAAACCTTACGCCTTCCGGTGGGCGTCACGCTTTTAGCACCATATCTCCCTCGTTTCTCATCCATTTCACCCCGTTTTGCTGTCGTTGCGAAGCAAACTCAAGAAGGCTACGACTACATGGTGGCTTTGTCCATCAGTTGCACTTTTGCCCTTTCGAAGCGCCTTGCTGCTAAAAGTCTTTATAATTAATTGCGAGGATGCCTCATCCGATCTACCTCTCACTAAAAAGCTCGATTTCACGAGTTTCAGCGATCAAAAGTTGTTACATCGGCGAGTTAGCTTCGCGTTGCAATTAGAACGTGGTCTACAAGATGAGTACTTGAGGAGATATGACAAAAATCGGGGAAACCGCGCAGTAGGGCCCGAAAACCTTACGCCTTCCGGTGGCGTGCGCACTTTTTAACACCATATCTCCCTCGTTTCTCATCCATTTCACCCCGTTTTATAGTCGTTGTGAAGCTAACTTTCAGAGTTCTAGGACTACATGCTGGCTTTGATCGTCGGATTAGACTTTTACCCTTTTCGAAAAAGCACGGCTAAAAGTGTTATGATTCGTCGCGCGAGATGCCTCCGCGTTCCTCGTCGAATCTACCTCACCTAAAGCTCGATTTCCTGTGTTTCACGATAGAGAGTTGTTACACCTGCGCAGTTAGCTTAGTGCTGCAATCGGAAACGGGGTCTAGGGGATGAGTACGAGGAGATATGACCAAAATCGGGAAACAGCACAAGTTGGGCCCGAAAACCTTACGCCTTCCCGGTGGCGTGCGCTTTAGCACCATATCTCCCTCGTTTCTCATCCATTTCACCCCGTTTTGCTGTCGTTGTGAAGCTAACTTAGAGGAGCTACGACTACATTCTGGCTTTGTCAGGTCGGATTGCACTTTTATCCTTTCGAAAAAGCAACTGACTAAAAGCGCTATGATTACGTTCGCTGGTGCCTCACGTTCCTCGTCGAATCTACCTCACCAAAAGCTCGATTTCTTGTGTTTCACCGATAGAAGTTGTTTACCCTGCGAGAGTTAGCCATTGCTGCAATCCGGAGCGAGGGTCCTAGAGGATGAGTAACGAGGTAGATATGACCAAAATCGGAAAGCAGCGCTAGTTGGGCTGAAAACCTTACGCCTTCCCGGTGGCGTGCGCTTTTAGCGCACCATATCTCCCTCGTTTCTCATCCATTTCACCCGTTTTGCTGTCGTTGCTTGAAGCAAACTCCAAGGGCTACGACTACATGGTGGCTTTGTCCATCGGATTGCACTTTTGCCCTTTCGAAGCCACTGCTTGCTAAAGTCTTTATGATTCGTTCTTGCGGATGCCTCGTCGAATCTACCTCGCTAAAGCTCGATTTCACGAGTTTCATCGATAAAGATTGTTACATCGGCGAGTTAGCTTCGCGTTGCAATTAGAACGTGGTCTAGAAGATGAGTAACAAGGGAGATACTGACAAAAATCGGGAAACCGCATGAGTAGGGCCCGAAAACCTTACGCCTTCCGGTGAGGCGTGCGCACTTTGCACCATATCTCCCTCGTTTCTCATCCATTTCACCCCAGTTTTATAGTCGTTGCAAAGCTAACTCAGAGGGCTAGGACTACATGCTTTCTTTGACCGATTGGATTACAATTTTACACTTTCAAAAAAGCACAGGTAAAAGTGCTTATGATTCATCGTGCGGATGCCTCACGTTCCTTGTCGGATCTACCTCACCCAAAAGCTTGATTTCCTGTGTTTCAACGATAGAAGTTGTTACACCTACGAGTTAGCTTCCGTGCTGCAATCGAGCAGGGGTCTAGAAGATGAGTAACGAGGGAGATATGACCAAAATTGAGGAAACCACGCAAGTTGGGCCCGAAAACCTTACGCCTTCCCGGTGGCGTACGCTTTGATACCATATCTCCCTCGTTTCTCATCCATTTCACCCTGTTTTGCTATCGTTGCGAAGCTAACTCGAGGCGCTACGACTACATGGTGGCTTTGTCCATCGGATTGCACTTTTGCCCTTCATTGCGCGAGATACCTCACGTTCCTCATCGAATCTACCTCACAAAAGCTTGATTTCCTAAGTTTCACCGATAGAAGTTGTTACATCTATGGGTTAGCTTCGCGTTACCTGCAATCGAGCGGGAGTGCAGAAGATGAGTAACGAGGGAGATATGACCAAAATCGGAAGCCGCGCAAGTTGGGCCCAAAAACCTTACGCCTTCCCGGTAGGCGTACGCTTTCTAGCACCATATCTCCCTCGTTTCTCATCCATTTCACCCCGTTTTGCTGTCTTTGATAAGCTAACTTAGAGAGCTACGACTACATGCGGCTTTGTCGTCGGATTGCACTTTTACCACTTTCGAAAAGCACGGCTAAACATGCATGATTCGTCGCGCGGATGCCTCGCGTTCCTCATCAAATCTACCTCACCAAAAGCTCGATTTCTGAGTTTCACCCGATAAAAGTTGTTACATCGGCGAGTTAACTTCGGCGTTGCAATCAGAGCGGGGTTCAGAGGATGAGTAACGAGGGAGATATGACCAAAATCGGAAAGCCCGCGCAAGTTGGGCACAGAAAACCTTACGCCTTCCGGTGGCGTCTGCTTTTAGCACCATATCTCCCTCGTTTCTCATCCTTTTCACCCCATTTTGCTATCGTTGTGAAGCTAACTTAGAGAGCTACGACTACATGCTAGCTTTGTCAGTCGGATTGCACTTTTACCCTTTCGAAAAGCACAACTAAAAGCAGCTATGATTCATCATGCGAGATACCTCGCGTTCCTCATCAAATCTACCTCACCAAAAGCTCGATTTCCTGTGTTTCACCTATAGATGTTGTTACACCTACGGGTTAGCTTCAGCCTGCAATCAGAGAACGAGGGTCCAGAAGATGAGTAACGAGGGAGATATGACCAAAATCGGGAAACCGCGCAAGTTGGGCCCGAAAACCTTACGCCTTCCGGCGGGCGTACGCTGCTTTAGCACCATATCTCCCTCGTTTCTCATCCATTTCACCCTGTTTTGCAGTCATTGCGAAGCTAACTCGAGAGTGCTAGGACTACATGCTGGGTTTGATTGTTGGATTAAACTTTTACCCTTTCGAAAAAGCACGGCTAAAGCGTTATGATTCGTCGGCGGATGCCTCGCGTTCCTCGTCGAATCTACCTCACCCAAAGCTTGATTTCCTATGTTTCATTGATAGAAGTTGTTACACCTGCAGGTTAGCTTCGCATTTTTGCAATCGAAACGGGGTCTAGAGGATGAGTAACGAGGGAGATATGACCAAAATTGGAAACCGCGCAAGTTGGGCCCGAAAGCCTTACGCCTTCCCGGTAGGCGTGCACTTTTAGCACCATATCTCCCTCGTTTCTCATCCTTTTCACCCCATTTTGCTGTCGTTGCGAAGCTAACTTAGGAAGCTCGACTACATACTAGCTTTGTCCGTCGGATTGCACTTTTACCCTTTCAAAAAAGCACGAGCTAAAAGCAACATGATTCGTCGCGCAGATGCCTCGCGTTCCTCATCGAATCTACCTCACCAAAAGCTCGATTTCCTGTGTTTCACGATAGAAGTTGTTACACCTTTGCGGGTTAGCAGCTTCGCTGCAATCAGAACGGGGTCTAGAAGATGAGTAACGAGGGAGATATGACCAAAATCGGGAAGCCGCGCCCTTAAGTTGGGCCCGAAAACCTTACGCCTTCCCGGTGGGCGTACGCTTTTCTGCACCATATCTCCCTCGTTTCTCATCCATTTCACCCCGTTTTATGGTCGTTGTGAAGCTAACTCAGTGCTAGGACTACATGCTGGCTTTGATCGTCGGATTACACTTTTACCCTTTCGAAAAGCACGGCAAAAGCGTTATGATTCGTCGCGCCAAATGCCTCGCGTTCCTCATCGAATCTACCTCACCAAAACTCGATTTCCTGTGTTTCACTGATAGAAGTTGTTACACCTGCGAGTTAGCTTCCTTTGCAATCAGAACGGGGTCTAGAGGATGAGTAACGAGGGAGATATGATCAAAATCGAAGCCTAGCGCAAGTTGGGCCGAAAACCTTACACGCCTTCCGGTGGGCGTACGCTTTTGCACCGTATCTCCCTCGTTTCTCATCCATTTCACCCCGTTTTACTTGTCGTTGCAAAGCTAACTCGGAGGATAGGACTACATGCTGCCTTTGACCGTCGGATTACACTTTTACTCTTTCGAAAAAGAACAGCTAAAGCGCCCCCATGATTCGTCGTGCGAGATGCCTCGCAATTCTCATCGAATCTACCTCACAAAAAGCTTGATTTCTCGAGTTTCACCGATAGAAGTTGTTACATCTACGAGTTAGCTTCGCGTTGCGGTCGAAACGAGGGTCTAGAAGATGTGTAACGAGGGAGATATGACCAAAATCGGAAGCCGCACAAGTTTGGCCCAAAAACCTTAGCCTTCTGTAGGCGTCGCATTTAGCACCATATCTCCCTCGTTTCTCATCCATTTCACCCCGTTTAGCTGTCTTTGAGAAACTAACTTAGAGAGACTACGACTACATGCTGCTTTGTCAGTCCGGATTGCACTTTTACCCTTTTCGAAAAAGCACATCTAAAGCGGCCCCATGATTTGTCGCGCGAGATGCATCGTGTTCCTCGTCAAATCTACCTCACCAAAAGCTCGATTTCCTGAGTTTCAACGATAAAAGTTGTTACATCGGCGAGTTTGCTTCGCGTTGCAGTCGGACGGGGTCTAGAAGATGAGTAACGGGAGATATGACCAAAATCGGGAAGCCGCGCAAGTTGGGCCCGAAAACCTTACGCCTTCCCGGTGGCGTACGCTTTTCGCTCCATATCTCCCTCATTTCTCATCCATTTTACCCCCATTTGCTGTGCGTTGCGAAGCTAACTCCGAGGGGCTAGGACTACATGCTGGCTTTGACCGTGCGGATTACACTTTTACCCTTTCGAGAAAAAGCACGGCTAAAAGTGCTTTATGATTCGATTTGCGAAGATACCTCACGTTCCTCGTCGAATCTGCCTCAACAAAAGCTCGATTTCACGAGTTTCACAAATAAAAGTTGTTACATCGGCGAGTTGGCTTGCGTTTCAATCGAAGCGGGATCAATTCGATGACTAACGAGGGAGATATGACCGAATCGGGAAGCAACACAAGTTGGGCCCGAAAACCTTCGCCTTCCCGGTAGGCGTGCGCACTCGCACCATATCTTCGTCGTTTCTCATCCATTTCTCCCCGTTTTGCTGTCAGTTGCCCAAGGCTAACTCGGGGGCTACGACTACGAGGCTAGTTTTGTCAGTCGGTTGCACGTTTACCCTTTCGAAGCGGCTCGGCTAAGCACTTTATGATTCATCGCGCGAGATGCCTCACGTTCATCATCGAATCTACCTTACCAAAAGCTCGATTTCCTTAGTTTCACCGATAGAAGTTGTTGCGTCTGCGAGGTTAAGCTTCGCGCTGCAATTAGAGCGGGGTCTAGAAAATGAGTAACAAGGGAGATATGACCAAAATCGGGAAGCAGCGCAACTTGGACCCGAAAACCTTACGCCTTCCGGTAGGCATCGCTTCTTTCAGCACCATATCTCCCTCGTTTCTCATCCATTTCACCCCGTTTTGCTGTTGTTACGAAGCTAACTCGAGAGGGCTACGACTACATGCTGGCTTTGTTACATTAGATTGTACATTTACGCTTTCAAAACGGCACGGCTAAAGAGCTATGATTCGTTGCGTAGATGCCTCGCTTTCCTCATTGAGTCTACCTCACCAAAAGCTTGATTTCCTCAGTTTCACGGATAGAAGTTGTTACGTCTATGAGTTAGCTTCGCGTTGCAATCGGAAACGGGGTCAATTAGATGACTAGCGAGGGAGATATGACCAAAATTGGGGAAACCGCGCAAAAGTTGGGCCCGAAAGCCTTACGCCTTCCCGGTAGGCGTGCGTTTTGGCACCATATCTCCATCGTTTCTCATCCATTTCAACCCGTTTAGCTTTGTCGTTACGAAGCTAAGCGGCGGGAAACTACGTCTACATGCTAGTTTTGTCACGTCGGATTACCTGATTACCACCTTTGAAAGCAGCCCACGGCTAAAAGTGTTATGATTCATCGCGTAGAAACCTCGTGTTTCTCGTCGAATCTACCTCACCAAAAAGCTTGATTTCCTCGGTTTCAACGATAGAAGTTGTTATGTGCGAGTTTACTTCGGCTATAATTAGAACGAGGTCCTAGAAGATGAGTAACAAGGGAGATATGACCAAGAATTGGGAAACCGCGCGACTTTGGCCCGAAAACCTTACGCCTTCTGGTAGGCGTACTGCTTTTAGCCCCATATCTCCCTTGTTTCTAATCCATTTCACCCCGTTTTGCTGTTGTTCCGAAGCTAACTTCGAGAGGGCTATGACTACATGCTTTGGTTTTGTCTTTTCGGAGTTGCACGTTTACCCTTTCAAAACAACACGCTGCAAAAGCAACTTTGGTTTGTCGCGCAGATGCCTCGCGTTCCTCATCGAGTCTACCTCACCAAAAGCTTGATTTCCTCGGTTTCACCAATATAAGTTGTTACGTCTGCGAGTTAGCTTCGGCGTTTTCAATTTGAACGGGGTCGATTAGATGACTAACGAGGGAGATATGACCAAAATCGGGAAACCGCGCTTAAGTTGTGCCCGGAAAACCTTCACGCCTTCCGGTGGCGTCTACTTTTAGCACCATATCTCCGTCGTTTTCTCATCCATTTCAACCCGTTTAGCTGTCGTTAATGAAGCTAACTTCGGAGAGAGCTACGACTACATGCTAGTTTTGTTCCGTCGGATGGCATGTTTACCCTTTCGAAACGGCCCACGGCTAAAAGTATTATGATTCATCGCGTGGATACCTCGCCTTTCTCATCAAATCTACCTCACCAAAAACTTGATTTCCTCGGTTTTCACCGACAGAAGTTGTTACTTCGTGAGTTGGCTTTACGCTACAATCGAGACGGGGTCAATTAGATGACTAACGAGGGAGATATGACCAAATCGGGAAACCCGCAAGTTGGGCCCGAAAACCTTGCCTTCCCGGTAGGCGTGCGTTTAGTACCATATCTCCCTCGTTTCTCATCCATTTCACCACTGTTTTGCTGTCGTTGCGAAGCTAACCCGGAAGGGCTACGACTACATGCTGGTTTTTGTACGTCCGAGTTGCACGTTTACCCTTCGAAATAGCACGGCTAAAAGCGCCATGATTCGTCGTGCGGATGCCTTGCGTTCCTCGTCGAGTCTAACTCACCAAAAGCTTTTTTCCTCGGTTTCACCGATAGAAGTTGTTACGTCTGGCGAGTTGGCTTCGCGTTGCGATTAGAAGGGTCATTTAGATGACTAACGAGGGAGATATGACCAAAATCTAGAAACCGCGTAAGTTGGGCCCCGAAAAACCTTACGCCTTCCGGTGGCGTACGCTTTTAGCACCATATCTCCCTCGTTTCTAATCCATTTCACCCGTTTTCTGTTGTTATGAAGCTAACTCGAGAGGGCTATGACTACATGCTTTGGTTTTGTCCGTCGGAGTTGCACGTTTACCCTTTCAAAACAACACGGCTAAAGTGTCTTTATGATTTGTCGCGCGAGATGCCTCGCATTCCTCATCGAGTCTACCTCACCAAAAGCTTGATTTCCTCGGTTTCACCCAATATAAGTTGTTACGTCGTGAGTTAGCTTCGCGTTGATATCAGAACGGGGGTCCTAGAAGATGGTAACGAGGGAGATATGACCAAAATCGGGAAACTACGCAAGTTGGGCCGAAAACCTTACGCCTTCCCGGTAGGCGTGCGCTTTTTAGCACCATATCTCCCTCGTTTCTCATCCATTTCACCCCGTTTTATAGTCGTTGCAAAGCTAACTCGGAGAGGGCTACGACTACATGCTGGCTTTGACCGTCGGATTACACTTTTACCCTTTTGAAAAAGCACGAGCTAAAAGTCTTTATGATTCCGTCGCGCGGATGCCTCACGTTCCTCGTCGAATCTACCTCACCAAAGCTCGATTTCCTGTGTTTCATGATAGAAGTTGTTACACCTGCGAGTTAGCTTCTGGCTGCAATCGAAACGGGGTCTAGAAGATGAGTAACGAGGGAGATATGACCAAAATCGGGAAACCACGCAAGTTGGGCACAGAAAACCTTACGCCTTCCGGTGGCGTGCGCTTTAATTACCATATCTCCCTCGTTTCTTATCCATTTGACCTGTTTTGCTATCGTTAAGGAAGCTAACTCGAGAGGGCTAAGACTACCACGGTGGCTTTGTCCATCAGATTGACTTTTGCCCTTTCAAAAAGCGGCCTTGCTAAAAGTCTTATGATTCGTGCGCGAGATGCCTCCGTTCCTCATCGAATCTACCTCCCCAAAAGCTCGATTTCACGAGTTTCACGATAAAAGTTGTTAGATCGGTGAGTTAGCTTTGCGTTTCAATCGAAGCGGGATCAATTAAATGACTAACGAGGGAGATATGACCAAAATTGGGAAACCGCGCAAGTTGGGCCCGAGAAACCTTACGCCTTCCGGTAAGTTATGCCCTTTTAGCACCATATCTCCCCTCGTTTCTCATCCATTTCACACCGTTTTTCTGTCGTTGCGAAGTAACTTAGCAGAGAGCTACGACTACATGCTGGCTTTAATACTGTCGGGTTGCACTTTTACCCTTTCGAAAAGCAGGCTAAAAGCAACTTTATGATTCAATCGCGCGGATGCCTCACGTTCCTTGTTGAATCTACACTTACCAAAAGCTCGATTTCCTATGTTTCAACGATAGAAGTTATTACACACCAGCGAGTTAGCTTCGTCTTGTATGTCAGAACGGGGTCTAGAAGATGAGTAACGGGGGGATATGACCAAAATCGAGAAACCACGCAAGTTGGGCCCGAAAACCTTACGCCTTCCCGGTAGGCGTACGCTTTACCTAGCACCATATCTCCATCGTTTCTCAACCATTTCACCCCGTTTTATAGTCGTTGCAAAGCTAACTCGAGAGGGCTAGGACTACATGCTGGCTTTGACCATTGGATTCCACTTTTACCCTTTCGAAAAAGCACGGCTAAAGCGCCCCTTGATTCGTTGCGGAGATGCCTCGCGTTCCACGTCGAATCTACCTCACAAAAAGCTTGATTTCCTGAGTTTCAGCGATAGAAGTTGTTACATCTGCGAGTTAGCTTCGCGTTGCCAATTAGAACGGGGTCTAGAAGATGAGTAACGAGGGAGATATGACCAAAATCGGAAACTACGCAAGTTGGGCCCGAAAACCTTACGCCTTCCGGTGGCGTACGCATTTAATGCGATATCTCCCTCGTTTCTCATCCATTTCACCCTGTTTTGCTATCGTTGCGAAGATAACTCGAGGATACGACTACACGGTGGCTTTGTCCATCGGATTGCACTTTTGCCCTTTCAAAGCGGCCTTTGCTCAAAAGTGCTTTATGATTCGTTGCGCGAGATGCCTCACGTTCCTCGTCGAATCTACCTCCCCAAAAAGCTCGATTTCCTGAGTTTCACCGATAAAAGTTGTTAGATCGGTGAGTTGGCTTGGCGTTTCAATCAGAACGGGATCAAATAAATGACTAACGAGGGAGATATGACCAAAATCGGGAAACCCGCGCAAGTTGGGCCCGAAAACCTTACGCCTTCTCGGTAGGCGTGCGCACTTAGCATCCATATCTCCGTCGTTTCTCATCCATTTCACCCCCGTTTTATAGTCGTTGCCAAGCTAACTTTCGAGAGGCTAGAGGACTACGTGCTGGCTTTGACCATCGGATTACACTTTTACCCTTCCGAAAAGCACATTACAAAGCGGTATGATTCGTCGTGCGGATGCCTCGCGTTCCTCATCGAATCTACCTCACAAAAGCTTGATTTCCTGAGTTTCACCCGATATAAGTTGTTACATCTGCGAGTTAGCTTGCGTTACGTTGCAATCGAGAATGGGGTCTAGAAGATGAGTAACGAGGAGATATGACTAAAATCGGGAAACCGCGCAAGTTGGGCCCAAAAAAACCTTACGCCTTCTGGTAGGCGTCTCCTTTTCGCACCATATCTCCCACGTTTCTCATCCATTTTTACCCCGTTTTGCTGTCGTTGCGAAGCTTACTCGGAAGGGATAGGACTACATGCCTTGGCTTTGGCCAGTCGGATTACACTTTTACCCTTTCCGAAAAACCCGACATTTAAAAGCGCTGCTGATTCGTTGCGCGAGATGCCTCACGTTCCTCGTCGAGATCTACCTCAACACTAGCTCGATTTCTTGAGTTTCACCGATAAAAGTTGTTACATCGGCGAGTTAGATTCGCGTTGCCAATCGAGCGGGGTCTAGAAGATGAGTAGCGGGGAGATATGACCAAAATCGGAAACCCGCGCAAGTTGGGCCCGAAAACCTTACGCCTTCCCAGTAGGCATGCGCTTTTAGCACCATATCTCGCCGTTTCTCATCCATTTCACCCCGTTTTGTAGTCGTTCCGAAGCTAACTTTCGGAGGGCTAGGACTACTTGCTTTGGCTTTGATCGTCGGATTACACTTTTACCCTTTCCGAATAAGCACGGCTAAAAGCGTTATGATTCATTGCGCGGATGCCTCGCGTTCCTCGTCGAATCTACCTCACCAAAAGCTCGATATCCTTGTGTTTCACCGATAGAAGTTGTTACACTGCGAGTTAACCGCTTTTTGCAATCGAGAACGGGGTCTAGAGGATGAGTAACGAGGGAGATATGACCAAAATCGATGGAAACCGCAAGTTGGGCCGAAAACCTTACGCCTTCCGGTAGGCGTACGCTTTAGCACCATATCTCCCTCGTTTCTCATCCTTTTCACCCCGTTTCTTGTCGTTGCTGAAACTAACTCAGAAACTACGACTACATGCTAGCTTTGTCCGTCGGATTGCACTTTTACCCTTTCGAAAAAGCACAGCTAAAAGCACTATGATTCGTCGCGCGAGATACCTCGCGTTCCTCATCGAATCTACCTCGTCAAAAGCTCAATTTCTGTGTTTCCACTTAGATAGAAGTTGTTTACACCTGCGAGGTTAGTTGAATTACAAGTTTGCTTGAGATGAGTAACTGAGGGAGATATGACCAAAATCGGGAAACCGCGCAAAAGTTGGGCTGTCATTTGGCTGCTGACTAACTCGGGAGGAGCTACCACTACATCTCTGGTTTTGTCCATCGGATTGCACATTTACCCTTCCGAAATAGCATAGCTAAAAAGCTATGATTCGTCGGCGTGATGCCGGGCGTTCCTCGTCGAATCAACCTCACTTCAAAAGCTCGATTTCCTCGGTTTCACCGATAGGAGTTGTTACGACTACGAGTTAGCTTCGCGTTGCAATCATAACGGGGTCAATTAGATGACTAACGAGGGAGATACGACCAAAATCGGAAGCCGCGCAAAGTTGGGCCCGAAAGCCTTACGCCTTCCCGGTGGCGTGCGCACTTTAGCACCATATCTCCGTCGTTTCTCATCCATTTCACCCCGTTTGCTGTCGTTGCGAAGCTAACTTCGAGGAGGAGCTACGACTAGAAGCTAGTTTTGTCCGTCGGATTGCACGTTTACCCCTTTCCGAAATAGCATTGCTAAAAGCCTATGATTCGTCGCGTAGATGCACTGCGCATTCCTCGTCAGAGTACCTCCTCACAAAGCTCAATTTCCTCGGTTTCCACCGATAGAAGTTGTTCACGACTACGAGTTAGCTTCACGCTGCAATTGGAGCGGGGTCTAGAAGATGAGTAACAAGGGAGATATGACCAAAATCGGGAAGCCGCGCAGGTTGGGCCCGAAAATCTTGCGCTTCCAGGTGGCGTCTGCGCTTTTAGCACCATATCTCCCTCGTCTCTCATCCATTTCACCCGTTTTGCTGTCGTTGCGAAGCTAACTTTCGAGGGCTACGACTACAAGCTGTAGCTTTGTCCATCGGGTTCCCACGTTTACCCTTTTGAAGCGGCACGGTAAAAGCGCTATGATTCGTCGCGCGGATGCCTCGCGTTCCTCGTCGAATGTACCTACCTCACCAAAAGCTAGATTTCCTTAGTTTCAACGATAGAAGTTTTTACATTTGCGAGTTAGCTTCATGCGGCAATCGAGACGGGGTCAATCAAATGACTAACGGGGAGATATGACCAAAATCGGAAGCCGCGCAAGTTGGGCCCAAAAACATTACGCCTTCCAGGTAGGCGTCTACTTTTAGCACCATATCTCCGTCGTTTCTCATCCATTTCACCCTATTTTGCTGTCGTTGCGAAGCTAACTCAGGAGCTACGACTATATGCTAGTTTTGTCGGTCGGATTGCATGCTTACCCTTCGAAATAGCACGGCTAAAAGCCACATGATTCATCGCGTAGATGCCACGCGTTCCTCATCGAATCTACATCACCAAAAGCTTGATTTCCTCAGTTTCACCAATAGAAGTTGTTACGTCTGCGAGGTTGGGTTCATGTGCATGATCGAACGGGGTCTAGAAGATGATTAACAAGGGAGATATGACCAAAATCGGAAGCAGCAAGTTGGGCCCGAAAACCTTACGCCTTCCCGGTAGGCGTCGCATCCAGCACCATATCTCCATCGTTTCCCATCCATTTCACCCCGTTTTGCTGTCGTTGTGAAGCTAACTCAGGGCTACGACTACATGCTTCTGGTTTTTGTCCGTCGGATTGCACATTTACCCTTTCGAAATAGCATAGCTAAAGCCACATGATTACGTCGCGTCGATGCCACGAGTTCCTCATCGAATATACCTCACCAAAGCTCGATTTTCTCAGTTTCACCAATAGAAGTTGTTACGACTACGAGTTAGCTTCACGTTGCGATCGGAAGCGGTGTCAGAGATGAGTAACAAGGAGATATGACCAAAATCGGGAAAGCTGCACAAGTTGGGCCCGAAAACCTTCGCCTTCTCGGTAGGCGTACGCACTTTAGCACCATACCTCAGTCGTTTCTCATCCATTTCACCCCATTTTGCTGTCGTTGCGAAGCAAACTCAGAGGATATGACTCACATGCTGGTTTTTCCCATCGGATTTGCACGTTTACCCTTTCGAAATAGCTTAGCTAAAAGCCTATGATTCGTCACGTAGATGCCACTCGTTCCTCATCGAATCTACCTTACCAAAAGCTCGATTTTCTTAGTTTTCACCAATAGAAGTTGTTACGACTACGAGTTAGCTTCACGTTGCAATCGAGACGGGGTCTAGAAGATGAGTAACAAGGGAGATATGACCAAAATCGGAAACGCGCAAGTTGGGCCCGAAAATCTTACGCCTTCCCGGTGGCGTACGCACTTTAGCACCATATCTCCCTCGTCTCTCATCCATTTCACCCCGTTTCTTGTCGTTGCTTGAGCTAACTCGAGAGAACTACGACTACAAGCTGCTTTGTCCATCGGGTTGCCGTTTACCCTTTTGAAATAGCCGCAGTTAAAAGCGCTTATGATTCGTCGTAGCGAGATGCCTCGCGTTCCTCATCGAATTTACCTTACCAAAAGCTAGATTTCGATAGTTTCCACTTGATAGAAGTTTTACATTTGCGAGTTAGCTTCATGCGCCAGTCAGAGCGGGGTCAATCAAATGACTAACGAGGGAGATATGACCAAAATCGGGAAACGCGTAAGTTGGGTCCGAAAACATTACGCCTTCCGGTAGGCATACGCTTTTAGCACCATATCTCCGTCGTTTCTCATCCATTTCACCCTATTTTCTTTGTCGTTGCGAAGCTAACTCGAGAAGAAACTCTGACTATATGCTGGTTTGTCCGTCGGATTGCATGCTTACCCTTTCGAAATAGCACGGCTAAAAGCCACATGATTCGTCGCATAGATGCCACGCGTTCCTCGTCGAATCTACATCACCAAAAGCTTGATTTCCTCGGTTTCACCAATAGAAGTTGTTACGTGCGCAAGTTAGGTTCCCTGTTGCAATCGGAGCGGGGTCTAGAAGATGAGTAACAAGGGAGATATGACCAAAATCGGGAAACCGCGCAAGTTGGGCCCGAAAACCTTACGCCTTCCCGGTAGGCATCGCTTTTAGCTCCCATATCTCCATCGTTTCCCCCATCCATTTCACCCGTTTTGCTTGTCGTTCGAAGCTAACTCGAGAGGGCTACGACTACATGCTAGGTTTTGTCCATCCGGATTGCACATTTACCCTTTCGAAATAGCATAGCTAAAAGCCCTATGATTCATCACGTCGATGCCACGAGTTCCTCATCGAATCTACCTCACCAAAAGCTCGATTTTCTCAGTTTCACCCAATAGAAGTTGTTACGACTACGAGTTAGCTTCATGCTTTGCAATTAGACAGAGGTCCTAGAAGATGAGTAACAAGGGAGATATGACCAAATCGGGAAACGACTGCAGTTGGGCCGAAAACCTTACGCCTCCTGGTAGGCGTGCGCACCAGCACCATACCTCCGTCGTTTCTCATCCATTTCACCCGTTTTTCTGTCGTTGCGAAGCAAACTTAGAGGATACGACTACATCTTGGTTTTGCCCATCGGATTACGTTTACCTTTCGAAATAAGCTTAGCTAAAAAAGCCCCATGATTCGTCGCGTAGATGCCACTCGTTCCTCGTCGAATCTACCTTACCAAAAGCTCGATTTTCTCAATTTCAACGATAGAAGTTGTTACGACTACGAGTTAGCTTCACGTTGCAATTAGAACGGGGTCTAGAGGATGAGTAACAAGGAGATATGACCAAAATCGGGAAGCCGCGCAAGTTGGGCCCGAAAATCTTACGCCTTCCCGGTGGCGTGCGCTTTAGCACCATATCTCCCTCGTCTCTCATCTATTTCACCCGTTTCACTTTGTCGTTGTGAAGCTAACTCGAGAGAGCTACGACTACAAGGTGGCTTTGTCCATCGAGTTGCACGTTTACCCTTTTGAAACGGCCATATTCAGCGGCTAAAGCCATGATTCGTCGCGCGGATGCCACGCGTTCCTCATCGAATCTACCTCGCCCAAAAGCTTGATTTCCTCAGTTTCACCAATAGAAGTAGTTACGTCTGCGAGTTAGGTTCACGCGCAATCGGAACGAGGGTATAGAAGATGAGTAACACGGGAGATATGACCAAAATCGGGAAACCGCGCAAGTTCGGCCCGAAAACCTTACGCCTTCCCGGTAGGCATCTGCTTTTAGCACCATATCTCCATGGTTTCCCATCCATTTCACCCGTTTTGCTGTCGTTGCGAAGCTAACTCAGGAGGGCTACGACTACATGCTGGTCTTGTCCATCGGATTGCACATTTACCCTTTGAAATAGCATAGCTAAAAGCCTCATGATTCATCGCGTAGATGCCACGAGTTCCTCGTCGAATCTACCTCGCCAAAAGCTCGATTTTCTCAGTTTCACCAATAGAAGTTGTTACGACTACGAGTTAGCTTCACGCTGCAATCGGAACGGGGTCTAGAAGATGAGTAACAATGGAGATATGACCAAAATCGGAAGCCGCGCAAGTTGGGCCCGAAAATCTTACGCCTTCCGGTGGCGTCCGCATTTAGCACCATATCTCCCTCATTTCTCATCCATTTCACCCCGTTTTGCTGTCGTTGCGAAGCTAACTTTGGAGCTACGACTACATGCTTGGCTTTGTCCATCGGATTGCACGTTTATGTTATCAAAGCAGCACGGCTAAAAGAGCTATGATTCGTTGTGTAGATGCCTCCACGTTCCTCGTCGAATCTACCTCGCCAAAAGCTTGATTTCCTCGGTTTTCACCGATAGAAGCTATTACGTCTGCGGGTTAGCTTCGCGTTGCAATCAGGACCAGGGGTCGATTAGATGACTAACGAGGAGATATGACCAAAATTGGGAAGCCGCGTAAGTTGGGCCCGAAAACCTTACGCCTTCCCGGTGGCGTCTGCTTTAGCACCATATCTCAATCGTTTCTCATCCATTTCACCCCATATTTTGTTGTCGTTGGAAGCTAACTTTCGGAAGGGGCTACGATTATAGGCTAGTTTTGTCAAGTCGGATTGTACATTTACCCTTTCGAAATAGCATAGCTAAAAGCACTATGATTCGTCGCGCGGATGCCTCGCGTTCCTCGTTGAATCTACCTCTTCAAAATCTCGATTTCCTCGGTTTCCACCAGATAGAAGTTGTTGCGTCTGCGGGAGTTAGCTTTGCGTGCAATTAGAACGGGGTCTAGAAGATGAGTAACAAGGGAGATATGACCAAGGATTGAGAAGCAGCGCCAAGTTGGACCCGAAAATCTTACGCCTTCCGGTGGGCGTGTCACCTTTTAGCACCATATCTCCCTCGTTTCTTATCCATTTTCACCCCATTTTCTTGCTCGTTGCGAATCTAACTCGGAGAGGGCTACGACTACATGCGAGCTTTATCCTTTGGATTGCACATTTATGCTATCCAAGCGGCCTGACTAAAGAGCTATGATTCATTGCCTAGATGCCTCCCGTTCCTCGTCGAATCTACCTCACCAAAAGCTTGATTTCCTCGGTTTCAGCGATAGAAGCTATTACGTCTACGAGTTAGCTTCGCGTTGCAATCGAACGGGGTCAATTAGATGACTAACGAGGGAGATATGACCAAAATCGGGAAGCCGCGCAAGTTGGGCACGAAAACCTTACGCCTTCCCGGTGGCGTCTACTTTTTAGCAACACCATATCTCCCAGTCGTTTCTCATCCATTTCACCCCCCTTGCTGTCGTTGCGAAGCTAACTCGGAGGAGCTACGACTACGGGCTAGTTTTTTTGTCGGATTGCACGTTTACCCTTTCGAAATAGCACAGCTAAAAGGCTGTATGATTCGTCGCGCAGGATGCCCTCGCGTTCCTCGTCGAATCTACCTCACCAAAAGCTTCGATTTCCTCGGTTTCCCGATAGAAGTTGTTACGTGCATTGAGTTAGCTTCCGCGCTGCAATTAGAAACGGGATCTAGAAGATGAGTAACAAGGGAGATATGACCCGTTCTAATTGAAGCGAGAAGCTAACTCGTAGGCGCCAACCTTCTATCGGTGCGGCCAAAGTCGCGCATTGGTCGGGTAGATTCAACGTGGGCGTGAGGCATGCATCACGACAGTATAGCACTCTAGGCTGTGCTGTTTCCAGAAAGAATATGCCTGACGGCGGCGAGCCGGCATGTAGTCGTAGCCTTTAAGTTAGCTTTGCGATGTCTGAAGGTCAAATGGATGAGAAGCGAGGGAGATATAGTGGAAAATCTGAGGCCCTAGGAGAAGGCATAAGGTTTTTCGGGCCTAACTGCGCGGTTTCCCAGTTTTGATCATATCTCCCTCTTTAGTCGTCCCGATTGACCCGTTTTGATTGCAACGAGGCTAACTTGTATGCGTAACAACTACTTCGGTGAAGCCGAGGGATCGGGCTTTTGGTGAGGTAGGTTCGATGTGGAAGCTGCGGCATCTGGAGCGGCAATTATGGCGCTTCAATTGTGCTATTTCAAAGCAGTGGCGCTTGATCCGTGACTACAGCCGAGCGTAGTCGTGGCCCTTCCGGTTAACTTCGGAGCGATGCAAAAAATGAGGGTCAAATGGATGAGAAGCGGGAAATATGGTGCAAAAATGCAAAATATAAGAAATTGAGCAAAATCTCCAAATTTTAAGGGTTAAACCCCCTTTAAAAAATTAGTAAAGCGAATGCAAAAAAGATATATTTTTTTCAAGTTAGAAAAATGTCAAAAGTCTCTAGAATACTTAAAGGTTAACCCCTTTAAATATTTGCTATTTCGAATGCTAAAATAATAATTTTTTCAAATATAAAAAATTGAGCGACATCTCTAAATTTTTAAAGGTTTTCGGGCCCGACTTGCGCGGTTTTCGCGATTTTGGTCATATCTCCCTCGTTAGTCATCGATTGACCACGTTCTTACTGCAACAGAAGCTAACTCGTAGAGCTAACAACTTCTATCGGTGAAACCATGGAAATCAGGATATTGGTGAGGTAGATTCGACGGGGAATGGGAGCTTGTCAGACGCGATGAATTATAAGCGCTTCTAGCTATACTATTTCGAATGTGTAAGCACGCAATCCGATGGACACGGCCCGTCATGTAGTCGCGTAGCCCTCTGATTTAGCCTCGCAGCGTTGTAAAAATAGGGTCAAATAGATGAGAAGCGAGGAGATATGGTGCAAAATGCGGAGGTCTACCGGAAGGCGTAAGGTTTTCGGGCCCGACTTGCGCGGTTTCGCGATTTTGGTCATATCTCCCTCGTTAGTCATTTGATTGACCCCGTTCGATTGCAACGAGAAGCTAACTCGTATACATAACAACTTCTATCAGTGAGCGAGGAATCGGGCTTTTGGTATGGTAGATTCGGCGTGGAATGTGAGGCGTCTGCCACGGCCAATTATAGCGCTTCTAGGCTTTGTGCTTTTCGAAAAGGGTAACGCATGCAATCCGGCGGACACAACCAACATGTAGTCATAGCCCTTTCAGTTAGCTTCACAACGATGCACAAACGGGGTCAAATGAATGAGAAACGAGGGAGATATTGTGCAAAATGCGGACGCCTACTTTAGAAAGGCGTAAGGTTTTTGAGGCTGACTTGCGCGGTTTCCCGATTTAGATCATATCTCCCTCGTTAGTCATCGATTGACCCCGTTACGATTCTAACGAGAAGCTAACTCATATACGTAACAACTTCTATCGGTGAAGCTGTGGAAATCGGGCTTTGGTGAGGTAGATTCGACGTGGAGCGAGGCTTACAACGCGATGAATTATAGCGCTTCTAGGCGTGCTTTTTGAAAGGGTAAACGCGCAATCCGTCGGATACGGCAAGCATGTAGTCGTAGCCGTTTGATTTAGCTTAAATAGCGAGGTAAAAATGGGGTCAAATGGATGAGAAATGAGGGGGATATGCTTGCAAAATCAAACGCCTTCAGGAAGGCGTAAGATTTTTCGGGCCAATTTGGAATGTTTCTGATTTTGATCATATCTCCTCGTTAGTCAAATGATTGACCACATTACGATTGCAACAAGAATCTAACACATATACGTAACAACTTCTATCGGTGAAATCGAGAAAATCGGGCTTTTAGTGAGGTAGATTCGGCGTAGAACGTGAGCGTCTGCGATGAATTATAGCACTTCTTCTTTGTCCTTTTTCGAAAGGGTAAACGCGCAATCCGACATACACAACCGGCATGTACTCGTAGCCTCCGAGTTAGCTTCGTAATGATGTAAAAAGGGCTCAAATGGATGAGAAGCGAGGGGATATGGTGCGAAAATGCATGCGCTGCCGGAAGAAGCGTAAGGTTTCGGGCTGACTTGCGCGGTTTCATGATTTTGATCATATCTCCTCGTTAGTCATCGATTGATCCCGTTTTGAATGCAACGGAGAAGCCAACTTGTAGACCTAACAACTTCTATTAGTGAACCAGGAAATTGGGCTTTTGGTCGGGTCGATTCTCTTTGGGAATGCAAGGCGTCTGCGCGAAGAATTATAGCACTTCTCGCATTGTTGGTATTTCGAAAGGAGTAAATGCACAATCCGGCGGGACATAACCCGGCATGTAGTCATAGCCCTTTTACTTAGCTTCACAACGATGGAAAAATGGGGTGAAATGGATGAGAAACGAGGAGATATTGTGCAAAATGCGGACGCCTACCGGAATGGCGTAAGGTTTGCGGGCCCAACTTGCGCGGTTTCCCGATTTGGATCATATCTCCCTCGTTAGTCATTTGATTGACCCCGTTCTGATTCTAACGAGAAGCTAACTCATATACGTAACAACTTCTATCGGTGGGGCGAAATCGGGCTTTTTGGTGAGGTAGATTCGGCGTGGGCGAGGAACTACAGCGCGATGAATTATAGCGCTTCTAGATTTGTGCTTTTCGAAAGGGTAAATGCGCAATCCGTCGGATACGGACAAGCATGTAGTCGTAGCCGTCTGATTTAGCTTGCAAATGCGAGGCAAAAATGGGGTCGAATGGATGAGAAATGAGGGGGGGATATGCTGCAAAGTGCGGCGCCTACTGGAAGGCGTAAGATTTTCGAGCCCAAGGCTGGAATGTTTCTGATTTTGATCATATCTCCCTCGTTAGTCAAATGATTGACCACGTTACGATTGCAACAAGAATCTAACACATATACGTAACAACTTCTATCGATTGAAATCGAGAAAATCGGGCTTTTAGTGAGGTAGATTCGACGTAGAGCGTGAGGCGTCTACGCGATGAATTATAGCACTTCTTCTTTGTCCTTTTTCGAAAGGGTAAAGCGCAATCCGACATACGCAACCAGCATGTACTCGTAGCCTCGAGTTAGCTTCGTAATGATGTAAAAGGGCTCGAATGGATGAGAAACGAGGGGATATGGTGCAAAATGCATGCGCCTCTACGGAAGGCGTAAGGTTTTCGGGCCCAACTTGCGCGGTTTCATGATTTTGATCATATCTCCCTCATTAGTCATCCCGATTGATCCCGTTTTGAATGCAACGAGAAGCTAACTTGTAGACCTAACAACTTCTATTAGTGAAACCAGGAAATTGGGCTTTTGGTCGGGTCGATTCTCTTGGGAATGCAAGGCGTCTGCGCGAAGAATTATAGCACTTCTGTTGTGGTATTTGAAAGGGTAAATGCACGATCCGGCGAGACATAACCGGCATGTAGTCACTAGCCACTTTTACTTAGCTTCACAACGATGGAAAAATGGGGTGAAATGGATGAGAAGCGAGGGAGATATTGTGCAAAATGCGGGCGCCCTACGGGAATGGCGTAAGGTTTTCGAGCCCTGACTTGCGCGGTTTCCCGATTTGGATCATATCTCCCTCGTTAGTCATTTGATTGACCCCGTTCTGATTCTAACGAGAAGCTAACTCATATACGTAACAACTTCTATCCGGTGGCGGGGAAATCGGGCTTTTGGTGAGGTAGATTCGACGTGGGACGCGAGGCTTACAACGCGATGAATTATAGCGCTTCTAGGCTGTGCTTTTTCGAAAGGGTAAATGCGCAATCCAGTCGGATACTGACAAGCATGTAGTCGTAGCCGTCGATTTAGCTTCGTAACGAGCAAAAATGGGGTCAAATGGATGAGAAATGAGGGGGATATGCTGCAAAATGCAAACGCCTACCGGAAGGCGTAAGATTTTCGGGCCCAATGCGCGCGGTTTCTTCGATTTTGATCATATCTCCCTCGTTAGTCAAATGATTGACCTGTTCTGATTACGACAAGAATCTAACACATATACGTAACAACTTCTATCGGTGAAATCGAGAAATCGGGCTTTTAGTGAGGTAGATTCGGCGTGGAACGTGAGGCGTCCCTGTGCGATGAATTATAGCACTTCTTCTTTGTCCTTTTTCGAAAGGGTAAACGCGCAATCCGACATACGACCAGCATGTACTCGTAGCCTCGAGTTAGCTTCGCCTTGATACAAAGAAGGGCTCAAATGGATGAGAAGCGAGGGGGATATGGTGCAAAATGCATAATACGCCTCCTGGAAGGCGTAAGGTTTCGGGCCCGACTTGCGCGGTTTCTTGATTTTGATCATATCTCCCTCATTAGTCATCGATTGATCCACGTTTTGAATGCGACGAGAAGCTAACTCGTAGACCTAACAACTTTTATCGGTGAAACCAAGGAAATCAGGCTTTTGGTGAGGGAGAATCAATGTGGAACGCGAGGCGTCTGCGTCGACAAATTATAGCGCTTCTAGGCGTGTCTTTGTTTGAAAGTAAAGCGCAATCCGTCGGACACGGCCCGGCATGTAGTCGTAGCCAGCATTTAGCTTCGCAGCGATGCGAAGGGCTCAAATGGATGAGAAATGAGGGGGATATGGTGTAAAATGCGGACGCCTACCATAAAGGCGTAAGATTTTAAGGCCCGACTTGCGCGGTTTCTGATTTTGATCATATCTCCCTCGTTAGTCAAATGATTGACCAGTTACGATTGCAAAAAGAATCTAACACATATACGTAACAACTTCTATTAGTGAAATCGGAAATCGAGCTTTTAGTGAGGTAGATTCGGCGTGGAACGTGAGGCATCCTGCGATGAATTATAGCACTTCTTGTTGTCCTTTTTCGAAAGGGTAAGCCTTGCGATCGACATACATGACCAGCATGTACTCGTAGCCTCCGAGTTAGCTTCGCAATGATGCCAAAGGGCTCAAATGGATGAGAAAGCGAGGGGATATGGTGCAAAATGCATCCCTTTATCGGAAGGCGTAAGGTTTTCGAGACCTGACTTGCGCGGTTTCATGATTTTGTTCATATCTCCTCATTAGTCATCCGATTGATCCCGTTTTGAATACGACGAGAAGATAACTCGTAGACCTAACAACTTCTATTAGTGAAACAGGAAATCGAGCTTTTGGTCGGGTCGATTCTATGGGGAATGCGAGGCGTCCGCGAAGAATTATAGCGCTTCTCATTGTGCTTTATTTTGAAAGGGTATACGCCTGTCAATCCGACGGACATAACCGGCATGTAGTCATAGCCCTTTTACTTAGCTTCACGACGATGGAAATATGGGGTGAAATGGATGAGAAACGAGGAGATATTGTGCAAAATACGAGGCGCCTACCGAGAATGGCGTAAGGTTTTGAGGCCCGACTTGCGCGGTTTCCCGATTTTGATCATATCTCCCTCGTTAGTCATCGATTGATCCCGTTCGGTGCAACAAGAAGCTAATTCATACCTAACAACTTCTATCGGTGAAACCAAGGAAATCGTGCTTTTGGTGAATTTGATTCGGCGTGGAGCATAAGGCGTCTGCGATGAATTATAGCTCTTCAAGTGTTGCTTTTCGAAAGGAGTGGCAGCAGCGATCGCTCGGATACGGCAAGCATGTAGTCATAGCCCTTTGATTTAGCTTAGCGATGCAAAAGAGCTCAAATAGATGAGAAATGAGGGGATATTGTGCAAAATGCGGACGCCTACTGCGGAAGGCGTAAGGTTTTCGGGCTGACTTGCGCGGTTTCCCGATTTTGGTCATGTTGGTCATCGATTAACCCCGTTCGGTTGCAATGAGAAGCTAACTCGTAGAAGTAACAACTTCTATCGGTGAAACTAAGAAATCGGATTTTTTGGGAGGTATATTTTACTTGATACGCGAGCGTACTGCGCGACGAATTATAGCGCTTCTAGCTATCTTTATTTCGAAAAGGGTAAACCCGAATCAGTCGGACACAACCGGCATGTAGTCATAGCCTTTCGGTTAGCTTCACAACGATGCAAAACGTTGTCAAATAGATGAGAAACAAGGGAGATATGGTGCAAAAATGCGGACGCCCTCTCACCGGAAGGCGTAAGATTTTCGAGCCACGACTTGCGCGGTTTCCTAATTTTTATCATATCTCCCTCGTTAGTCATATGATTGACCCTGTTCTGATTGCAATGAGAAGCTAACTCATATACGTAACAACTTCTATCGGTGGCGAGGAAATCGGGCTTTTGGTGAGGTAGATTCGATGTGGAATGTGAGGCATCTGCTTAGCGACGAATTATAACGCTTCTAGGTTTGTCTTTGTTTTGAAAGGAGTAAACCCGTCAATCAAGTCGGATACGACCAGCATGTAGTCCTAGCCTTTAAGGTAGCTTCACAACGATGCAAAAATGTTGTCGAATGGATGAGAAGCGAGGGGAGATATGGTGGTTTTACGATTTTGGTCATATCTCTCTCGTTAGTCATCGATTGACCCGTTACGATTGCGACGAGAAGCTAACTTCGTAGACGTAACAACTTTTATCCCGGTGAAATTTAGGAAATCAGGCTTTTTGGTGAGGTAGATTCGACGTGGAGCCGCGAGGCGTCCGCACGATGAATTATAGCGCTTCTAGTTGTCTTTGTTTGAAAGGGTAAACATGCGAATCAATGTCCAGACCGACCATGACATATAATCATATCCCTTTGAGTTAGCCTCATAGCGATGGTAAAATGAGATCAAATGGATGAGAAGCGAGGGAGATATGGTGCAAAATGCAAAATATAAAAAATTGAGCAAAATCTCCAAATTTTTAAAGGTTAACCCTTTAAAAAATTTGTAAAACGAATGTAAAAATAAAATATAAAATTTTTCAAGTTAGAAAAAATGTCAACGTCTCTAGAATACCTAAAGGCCACTTTAAAATATTTGCTATTTGAATGCTAAAATAATAATTTTTTTCAAATATAAAAAATTGAGAAAAATCTCAATTTTTAATGGTTTTGGGGCCCCGAAACTTGCGCGGTTTCGCGATTTTGGTCATAGCTCCCTCGTTAGTCGTCCCGATTGACCGCGTTATGGCTACCAACGCAAAGCTCACTCGCGGAATTAACAACTTCTATCGGTGAAACCATGGAAAGCGGGCTTTTGGTGAGGTAGATTCGGCGTGGAACACGAAGGTATCCGGTGCGGCGGATTATAGCGCTTCTAGGCTGTGCTATTTCCAAAAGGAGTAAACGCATGAATCTGGTAGACACGTCCGGCATGTAGTAGTAGCCCTTTCGATTAGTTTTGCGATGCAGTCAACGTGGTCAAATGGATGAGAAAGCGAGAGATATAGTGCAAAATGCAAAATATAAAAAATTGAGCAAAATCTCCAAATTTTTAAAGGTTAACCCCTTTAAAAAATTAGTAAAACGAGTGCAAAAAATAAAATATATTTTTTTTCTAGTTAGAAAAAATGTCCAGCGTCTCTAAAATACTTAAAGGTTAACCCCTTTAAATTGTTTGCTATTTCGAATGCTAAATTAATAACTTTTTTTCAAATATAAAAAATTGAGCAAAATTTCTAAATTTTTAAAGGTTTTTGAGCATGACTTGCGCGGTTTCGTGATTTTGGTCATAGCTCCCTCGTTAGCCATCGATTGACCCCGTTACGTTGCAACACTGCGAAGCTAACTCGCAGAATTAACAACTTCTATCGGTGAAACCATGGAAATCAGGATTTTGGTGAGGTAGATTCGGCGTGTACGCGAGCGTCACGCGCGACGAATTATAGTGTTTCTAGTTGTCTTTGTTCGAAAAGGTAAGCGTCCGTCAGACGGATCGGCCGGCATGTAGTCGTAGCCCTCGAGTTAGCTTCGCATCGTCTCGATGAAACCGAGGGGACAAATGGATGGGAAACGAGGGAGATATGGAGCAAAATGCGGACGCTCTACGAAAAGGCGTAAGGTTTTGGGCCCAACTTGCGCGGTTTCCCGATTTTGAGTCGTATCTCCCTCGTTAGTTATCGATTGACCCCATTCGATTGCAACGAGAAGCTAACTCATATACGTAACAACTTCTATCGGTGAAATCGAGAAGCTGGGCTTTTGGTGAGGTAGATTTGATGTGGAACGCGAGGCATCTACGCGGCCAATTATAGCGCTTCTAGGTGTCTTTGTTTCGAAAGGGTAACGCGCATTCCGGCGGGGAACACGGCCGGCATGTAGTCGTAGCCCTTTCGGTTAGCTTCGGAGCGATGTAAAAACGGGGTCAAATGGATAAGAAACGAAGGAGATATGGTGCAAAATGCAAAATATAAAAATTGAGCAAAATCTCCAAAATTTTTAAAGGTTTCGGGACCGACTTGCGCGGTTTCGCGATTTTAGTCATGTCTCCCTCGTTAGTCATTTGATTGACCACGTTCTTTGACTGTGAGCTAACTCGCACAATTAACAACTTCTATCGGTGAAACTATGGAAATCGGGCTTTTGGTGAGGTAGATTCGACGTAGAACGCAGGCATCTAGCATGAAAGAATTATAGCGCTTCTAGCTATCTTTGTTCGAAAGGGTAGCAACGAAATGCGCGGACACGACCCGGCATGTAGTCGTAGCCCTTTCAGTTAACCATAGCGATGTAAAAATAGGGTCGAATGGATGAGAAACGAGGGAGATATGATGCAAAATTAGGGCGCCTACCGGAAAGGTGTAAGGTTTTCGGGTCCGGCTTGCGCGGTTTCCCGATTTTGATCATATCTCCCTCGTTAGTCATATGATTGACCACTGTTACGATTGCAACGAGATGCTAACTCGTATACGTAGAAACTTCTATCCGGTGAGCGAAATCGGAGCTTTTGGAGAGGTAGGTTCGGCGTGGGACGTGAGGCGTCACAACGCGGCGAATTATAGCGCTTCTAGGCGTGCTTTTTGGAAAGGGTAAGCGCGAATCCGGTGAGACACGGCCAGCATGTAGTGGTAGCCCTCTAAGTTAGCTTCCATACGATAAAAAAAAGGGCTCAAATGGATGAGAAACGAGGGGATATGGTGCAAAATGTAGACGCCTACCGGAAGGCGTAAGGTTTTCGGGCCTGACTTGCGCGGTTTCCCGATTTTTGGTCATATCTCTCTCGTTAGTCATCGATTGACCCGTTACGATTGCAACGAGAAGCTAACTCATAGGCGTAACAACTTCTCTCGGTGAAATTGAGGAAATCAAGCTTTTGGTGAGGTAGATTCGACGTGGAACGCGAGGCGTCCGAGCGATGAATTATAGCGCTTCTAGTTGTCTTTGTTTCGATGAGGGTAATCATGCGTCCGGCAAACACATCCAACATATATTTAGAGCCCTTTGAGTTAGCCCTGGCGATGCAAAAGGGCTCAAATGGATAAAGCTTGAGGGAGATATGGTGCAAAATGCAAAATATAAAAAATTGAGCAAAATCTACAAATTTTTAAAGGTTTAACCACTTTAAAAAAATTTGTAAAGCGAATGTAAGAATAAAATATAAAATTTTTAAAGTTAGAAAAAATGTCCAGCGTCTCTAGAATACTTAAAGGTGAACCCCTTTAAAATATTTGCTATTTCGAATGCTTAAATAATAATTTTTTTCAAATATAAAAATTGAGCAAAATCTCCAAATTTTTAAAGGTTTTCGGGCCCGAACTTGCGCGGTTTCGCGATTTTGGTCATATCTCCTTCGTTAGCATCGATTGACCCCGTTCGCATCAGCGCTGAAGCTAACTCGCAGAATTAACAACATTTATCGGTGAAACCATGGAAATCGGGATTTTGGTGAGGTAGATTCGGCGTGTAGCGCGAGGTAATTGCGCGACAAATTATAGTGCTTCTAGGCTGTTTGAAGAGGAGGCTTGTCGTGCGTCCAGCCGAATACGGCCCGGCCATGTAGTCGTAGCCCTGCGAGTTAGCCGCAACGATGCGAGAAACGGGGGTCAAATAGATGAGAAGCGAGGGATATATGGTGCAAATGCGAGGCGCCTAGCGGAAAGGCGTAAGGTTTTTCGGGCCCGCCTTGCGCGGTTTCCGATTTTGGTCATATCTCCCTCGTTAGTCATCGATTGACCCCGTTCTAATTCTAATGAAAAACTAACTTGCATACGTAACAACTTTTATTAGTGAAGCTAAGGAAATCGGGAAGCCAGAAAATGCGGTTTAGCGATTTTGGTCATATCTCCCTCGTTAGTCGTCGATTGACGTCGTCAACTGTACTGTGACGAAGCTAACTCGCGAGAATTAACAACTTCTATCGGTGAAACCATGGAAATCGGGCTTTTGGTAAGGTAGATTCGACGTGCAGCGAGGCATCTGCGTGACGAATTATAGCGCTTCTAGTTGTGCTATTTCGAAAGGAGAACGTGACAGCGTAATCCGATACAAACGGCGAGCAAAATCTCCACATTTTTAAAGGTTTTCGGGCCCAACTTGCGCGATTTTGTGATTTTTGTCATATCTCCCTTGTTAGTCATCGATTGGCCCGTTGGGGCACTACGTGAAGCTAACTCCGCGCAAATTAACATTTTCTATCCGGTGAAACCATGGAAATCAGGATTTTGGTGAGGTAGATTCGGCGTGGAGCAGCGAGTATCTGCGGCGAATTATAGCGCTTCTAGTTGTGCCATTTCGAAAGGGTAAACGCGCAATCCAGGCACACCACAACTAGCATGTAGTCGTAACCACTTTCGGTTAACCTAATGTAACATGCAAAAATGGGGTCCAAATGGATGAGAAACAAGAGAGATATGGTGCAAAATGCAAAATATAAAAAATTGAGCAAAATCTCCAAATTTTTAAGGTTAACTAGACCCATTTAAAAAATTAGTAAAACAAATGCAAAAATAAAACATATTTTTTTTCAAGTTAGAAAAAATGTCCAACGTCTCTAGAATACTTAAAGGTTAACCCCTTTTAATTATTTGCTATTTCGAATGCTAAAATAAAAAAAAATTCAAATATAAAAAATTGAGCAAAATCTCCAAATTTTTTAAATGTTTTGGCCCCAACTTGCGCGGTTTAGCGATTTTGGTCATATCTCCCTCGTTATTCATCGATTGGCGCCGTCTGTATGCAGCTGAAGCTAACTCCCACGGAATTAACAACTTTTATCGGTGAAACCATGGAAATCGGGCTTTTGGTGAGGTAGATCGGCGTGCAACGCGAGCATCGGCGCGGCAATTATAGCGCTTCTAGTTGTGCTATTTCAAAAGGGTGCAGCGCAATCCGGCACACACGGGCGGACATGTAGTCGTAGCCCTTTCAATTAGCTTTGCAACGATGAAAAAGCAGTCGAATGGATGAGAAACGAGGGAGATATGGTGCAAATGCAAAATATATAAAATTGAGCAAAATCTCCATATTTTTAAAGGTTAACTGGTTAAAAAAATTAGTAAAACGAATGCAAAAATAAAATATATTTTTTTCAAGTTAGAAAAAATGGCCGACGTCTCTATGAATACTTAAAGGTTAACCCACTTTTCAAACTATTTGCAATTTCGAATGCTAAAATAATAATTTTTTCAAATATAAAAAATTGAGCAAAATCTCCCAAATTTTTAAAGGTTTTTCGGGCCCGACTTGCGCGGTTTAGCGATTTTGATCATATCTCCCTCGTTAGTCATCGATTGGCGAGATCACATTGACCAGCAGCGAAGCTAACTCGTAGAATTAACAACTTCTATCCGGTGAAACCATGGAAATCGGGCTTTTGGTGAGGTAGATTCGGCGTCCGTGCTTGGGCATCTGCGCGGCGAATTATAGCGCTTCTAGTTGTGCTGTTTCGAAAGGGTAAACGCGTAATCCCAGGTACACACGGCGAGCAAAATCTCCAAATTTTTAAAGGTTTCGGGCTGACTTGCGCGGTTTCTAGCGATTTTGGTCATATCTCCCTCGTTAGTCATTTGATTGACCCCGTTCCGATTGCAAAGAGAAGCTAACTCGTATACGTAACAACTTCTATCGGTGAAACCCCGGGAAATCGGGCTTTTAGTGAGGTAGATTCGGCGTGGAGCCGCGAGGTATCTACGACGAATTATAGCGCTTCTATACGGCTGCTATTTTGAAAGGAAGCGCACAATCCGTGATCGTAGCCCTTTCGGTTAACTTCAACGATGCAAAAAAGGGTCAAATGGATGCAAGCGATGGAGATATGGTGAAAAATTCAAAATATAAAAAATTGAGCAAAATCTCAAATTTTTAAAGGTTTTCGGGCTCGACTTGCGGCGGTTTTTCGCAATTTTAGTCATATCTCCCTCGTTAGTCGTCGATTGACCCCGTTATAGTAGCGCCGCAAGCTAACTCACGGAATTAACAACTTCTATCGGTGAAACCATGGAAGTGGGCTTTTGGTGAGGTAGATCGACGTCTGCAACCTACGAGGCGTCTAGCGATGAATTATAGCGCTTCTAGTTGTCCTATTTCGAAAGGGTAACGCGCAATCCAGCACCACACGGGGCGACATGTAGTCGTAGCCCTTTCGGTTAGCTTTGCAGCGATGCAAAAACGAGGTCAAATGGATGAGAAGCGACGGAGATATGGTGCAAAAATACAAAATATATAAAATTGAGCTAAATCTCCATATTTTTAAAAGGTTAACTTGTTAAAAAAATTAGTAAAACGCAATCTTACGAAAATAAAATATATTTTTTTCAATTTAGAAAAAATGTCAACGTCTCTATGAATACTTAAGGTTAACCCCTTTAAATTATTTGCAATTTCGAATGCTAAAATAATAATTTTTTTCAAATATAAAAAATTGAGCAAAATCTCTAAATTTTTAAGGTTTTCGGACCCAGACTTGCGCGGTTTAGCGATTTTGATCATATCTCCCTCGTTATTCATGGATTGACGCCGTCCATTTGGCCCAGCTAAGCTAACTTCGCCTTGGAATTAACAACTTCTATCGGTGAAACCATGGAAATCGGGCTTTTGGTGAGGGTAGATTTGGCGTGCGGCAGCGAGCGTCTAGCGGACAATTATAGCGCTTCTAGTTGTGCTATTTCGAAAGAGATGGCAACGCGTAATCCGGTACACACGGCGAGCAAAAATCTCCAAATTTTTAAAGGTTTCGGGCTGACTTGCAGCGGTTTCGCGATTTTGGTCATATCTCCTCGTTAGTCATTTGATTGACCCAGTTCGGTTGCACGAGAAGCTAAGTTGTATACGTAACAACTTCTATCGGTGGGAGCAGAAATCGAGCTTTTAGTGAGGTAGATTCGGCGTGGGGCGACGGGGTATGCACGGCCAATTATAACGCTTTTATCGTGTCTATTTCGAAAGGGAAAGCACATGATCGGCGGTCGTAGCCCTTTGATTAACCCCATGCGTTGCAAGAAGGGTCAAATGGATGCAAAATGATGGAGATATGGTGAAAAATTCCAAAATATAAAAAATTGTGCTAAAATCTCCAAATTTTTAAAGGTTTTGGGACTGACTTGCGCGGTTTCGCAATTTTAGTCGTTGGTCATCTGATTGACCCGTTAAACTGACTGCAACTGAAGCTAACTCGCAGAATTAACAACTTCTATGGGTGAAACAATGGAAATCGGGCTTTTGGTGAGGTATATTTGACGTGGAACGCGAGGGTATCCACGCGATGAATTATAGTGCTTCTAGTCTGTCTTTGTTTGAGAAAGGGTGGCAACGCGCAATCAGACGGACACCAACCCGGCATGTAGTCGTAGCCCTCGAAGTTAGCTTCACCACAAGGCAAAAATGGGGTCAAATGGATGAGAAGGAGGGAGATATGGTGTAAAAATGCGGAGGCCAATGGCCCGGAAGGCGTAAGGTTTTCGGGCCCCGGTTTGCGCGGTTTCTCGATTTTGGTCATATCTACCTCGTTAGTCATCGATTGACCACGTTCGATTGCAATGAGGAACTAACTCGTATACGTAACAACTTTTATCGATGAAGACCAGGAAATCGAGCTTTTGGTGAGGTAGATTCGGCGTGGAACGTGAGGTATCTGCCCGAGGAATTATAGCGCTTCTAACTTTGTGTCTTATTTGAAAGGGTAAACGTGCAATCCGGCCTGACCAGCGACATGTACTCGTAGCCCTTTCCGGTTAACCCCTTAACGATGCAAAAACGGGGTCCAAATTGATGAGAAGCGAGGAGATATGGTGCAAAATGCAAAATATAAAAAATTGAGCAAAATCTCAAAATTTTTAAAGGTTAACCCTTTTAAAAAATTAGTAAAACGAATGCAAAAAATAAAATATATTTTTTTTCAATTTAGAAAAATGTCCAACGTCTCTAGAATACTTAAAGGTTAACCCCTTTAAATTATTTGCTATTTGAATGCTAAATAATACTCCCTCACAATCCATTATTTATCTCTTCTTTTCCCTGATTATGTCATTATTCTGTCCTCTTTCATCCTCTTTCTAAAATAGTAAAGTTACTTTTAAACATAAAATGAGGTAGGTCCCCCTTTTTCTCACTACTCGGCCCCGCATTCTTATACTCTCTGGTCGAAAAATCTATCTCTCGTTCGATTATGTTAAAGCTCCCAGAACTCAGAAGAAAATTATGATTTTATCTTTTTGAAAAACTTTAGATTATTTCTTCCAAAATACAATAAAAAAATATAAAAAATAAAATGGATTCGTTTCGTTAGCCTTACAAAAATTTGGATAATTCTCATTTCTTTCCCGACCACTCCCGACAAGCTGTGTCCATTTTCTTTATACAATTAAAACTCATAAAATACACACTAATTTAAAAATTTCTAAATCTAAAGTCTTGCGATCAGGTGAGACATTTTTAGTCCGGACGGAGGGAGTAATTTTTTCAAAACAAAAAATTAAGCAAATCTCCAAATTTTAAAGGTTTTTATGAGCCCGACTTAACGCGGTTGCGCGATTTGGAGTCATATCTCCCTCGTTAGTCATCAGTTGTTGACCCTAGTATTAAAGTCGCAGCGAGCTAACTCGCGAATTAACAACTTCTATCAGGTGAAACCATGGAAATCGGGCTTTTGGTGAGGTAGATTCAACGTGGAGCAGGTATGCCATCGCGATGAATTATAGCACTTCTAGCTATCTTTGTTTTTCGAAAGGGTAAACGTGCTGCAGATCCGACGGACTTGACCCAGCATGTAGTCGTAGCCTCTACGAGTTAGCTTCGCAATGATGTAAAATGGGGTCGGTTCATGGATGAGAAACTAGAGGGAGATATGAGTGCAAAATCTGGCAGCCTGACGGAAGGACGTAAGGTTTTTCGAGGCTGACTTGCGCGGTTTCCCAATTTTGGTCATCTTCTCCACTCGTTCAGTGTTTGATTAGCGCTTGTGTCGGATTACGAATCAGGAAACGAACTCGTATACGTAACATCTTTATCGGTGAAGCAGGAAATCCCGGGCTTTCGGTGAGTAGATTCGGCATGGAGCAGAGTCATACTGCCTTGAATTATAAGCGCTTCCTAGCTATCCTTATTTCCCGAAAGCGTAAGCGGCAATCCAGCGAACCGCAGCATGTGGTAGTAGCCTACTGATTAACCGTGGCGATCACCTAAAGCGGTGTCAAATAGATGGCAAGAAGGAGATCTATGGTTGCAAATACTAAAATATAAAAATTGAGCAAAATCCTCAAAAATTTTTAAAGGTTAACTAGTTTAAAAATTAGTAGGAAACGAATGCAAATAAAATATATTTTTTTTTTCAAGTTAGAAAAAAATGTCCAACTACTCTAGAATAGCTTAAAAGTTAACCCGCACTTTAAATTATTACTATTTCGAATGCTAAAAATAATAATTTTTTCAAATATAAAGAATTGAGCGAAAATCTCTAAATTTTTAAAGGTTTTGGGACCCTGACTTGCGCGGTTGCGTACGATTTGGGTTATATCTCCCTCGTTAGTCAAATCGATTGACTCCGTTACATTTACCCTTGCACGAGGCTAACTTCCTCGAGATTAACAACTTCTATTGGTGACACCATGGAACTAGGGCTTTTGGTGAGGTAGATTAGCGTGGGCATGCGGGGCGTACTGTGCGATGAATTATAAGCTTCTACCTTTCTTTGACTTTGAAGGATAAACGTGCAATCAGACGGACACAACCCGACCCATGTAGTCGTTAGCCACCTACGCAGTTAGCTTCCGCAACAATGCGAAAAATGGGGTCAAATGGACGAGAAAGCTGAGGAGATATGGTGCGAAAATCTTGACGCCTACCCGGAAGGCGTAAGGTTTCGGGCCCAACTTGCTGGCGGTTTCCCAATTTTGGTCGTATCTCCCCTCATTAGTTCATCGATTGAGCTCCGTTCGATTGTAAGGAAACAAGCTCGTTATACGTAACAACCCCTCATCTGATTAGAAACCCAAATCAGGCTTTGGGAGGTAGAATTCGGCGTGGAAGCGAGGGTATGCAGCGCGACCAATTATAACGCTTCTAGATGTGCTATTTCAAGCGTAAACTGCGCAATCCGGAGAAACTGACCCAGCATGTAGTCGTAGCCCTTCAGGAGTTAACCCGCTTAGCGATGCAACACGGGGTCGAATGGATGAGAAGCAGGGAGATATAGTTTAATGCAAATATATAAAAAGGGTGAGCCAAATCTCCAAATTTTTAAAGGTTTTCGGGCCAAATTGCTGCCCGGTTTAGCGGTTTTTGGTCATAGCTCCCTCGTTGGTCATGCGGGTTGACCCGTTACGGTTGTAACGCGTGGCTTTAACTTCGCTGAGAATTAACCAATTGCTAATGGTTGAAACCATGGAAATGGGGATTTTGGTGAGAGTAGATTCGATGCTGGGAAGACAGAGGCATCTGTGCTACTTAGTTACTCGCTTGCTAGTTGTCTGTTGTTTCGAAGGTGTAGCCTTTGTCAAACGCCAGGGTACATGTATTGCCGACATGTATCGAAAGGTGTCATCTAAGAGTTCAGCTTATGACGACAGAAAAATGGGGTTAAATGGTTGAAAAAGAGGGAGATATGGTGCAATGCGGGCGCATAGGAAGCGCAGGGTTTTCGGGCCCAATTGCAGCGGTTTCCCGATTTTAGTCATATCTCCACATTAGTCATCAGTTGACCTACCCAAAGTTAGTGCAACGTGAAAGCTAACTTGTATATTCTCCCGTTAGCTGAAATCGGGCTTTTAGTTAGGTAGATTTGGCGGTGGGAGGCAGCAGGGCGTCTGCATGATGAATTATGGCGCTTCCTAGATTGTGTTTGTTTACCGAAAAGGTAGAAATACCATTCGAGCGGATACGGCCAGCATGTAGTACGATAACCACTATGGGGTTAGCCCATAACGGAATGACGGGGTTAAATGGATGAAAGCTTGAGGGAATGTAGGGCGTCGGACGCCTACGGAAGAGCGCAAGGTTTTGGGCCCAACTTATGCCTTGGTTCCAATTTTGGTCATATCTCCCGTTGAGTAAGTCTGATTGACCCGTTGCTATTGCAACGAAGCTAGCACCATGATGTCGTAAAAAATTCTATCAGTGAAACATGAGAAATCAGGCTTTTGGTGAGGTA
>JAPVEC010000061.1:0-83781 GCA_028984105.1 Lavandula angustifolia | reverse complement strand
CAACAAATTGGCTAGAAAAACTCTAGAAAGAGGACTGCCGAATGAAGTATTCAGCAAAGACACTTAGTGTGAAGCATGTCTGAAGGGAAAGCAAACAAGGAATCAAAATCCGCATGTTCTATCTCCTTCCACTGATGGAATCCTTCAGCTACTATGTATGCATTTGTTCGGTCCAGTCTCTACGGTGACAATCAGAGGCAAGAAGTACGCATTAGTGGTCATTGATGACTACTCGCGCTATACATGGGTCATATATATTGTCAACAAGTCTGACGTCAAAACAGAGTTACCAAGCCTTCTGAAAAGGCTCAGTATCGAGAAGAACACCATGATCGTCAAGATACGTTCAGACAGAGGAACTGAGTTCCTGAATTTTATGGTGGAGGAGTTCTGCAAAGCAGAAGGCATAGAACATGAGACGTCTGCCGCGCGCACGCCTCAACAAAATGGGGTTGCTGAGAGGAAGAATCGAACACTCAAAGAACCAGCAGGAACCCTGCTCGCAGACTCAGGACTCCCAACCAAATTCTGGGCAGAAGCTACTGATACTGCATGTTATACTCAGAACCGATCTTTACTGAAAAAGTAGCATATGAAGACACCATATGAACAATGGAACGGCAGGAAGCCTTCTTTATCTTATTTCCATATTTTTGGGTGTTCGTGCTTTATCCACAATAATGGGAAAGATCAGCTGAAGACTTTCGATAGCAAGTCAGATCAGGAAGTGTTCTTAGGATACTCCCGGGTCAGCAAAGCTTTCAGAGTCTTTAACTATCGAACCCTTTGCGTGGAGGAAAGCCCTCATGTTGTTTTTAATGAGTTTTCTACTGAAGACAGGAGCAGAAACTCTAAACTTGAATCTGAGGACATCAGTAAGCAGCTACAGGATCTGAGCTTAAAAGATAAAGTTGAAAAGATCCAGCTATCTTGGGATGATGATTCAGATGAAGAAACTGAAGACAAGTCTACTGAATCTCAGCCAGCAGCAGAAGTAGCTGAACAGATTGACTCTCCTGAACAGAGTCAATCCCAGGTAACTCAGGTCGATGAACTAACCCTAGTGGTAACTGAGACCTCTACTGAGAATAATAATTTAGGGGGAACTAATGATGTTCCTGAGCTAAATGACCCTGATCCTGGTGACTCAGTAGATCACTCTTGTAACTGAATTGCTTCAATCTCATAATTGTACAACAGAAATGCCTAACTCACCTACTATCTATGTTGAACAAATTTCAGATGAAGAGTTGAAACATCGTAGATCGTGGTTGGATGCTCACACTTCTGATTTAATTATTGGAGATCCTTCAGCAAGCATAAAGACAAGATCCAGATTCTGTTAGGGAGAAAGTGCCTTATATTCCTTCTTCTTGTCTACTGAAGAACCTCAGTCAGTTGAGGACGCACTAAAAGACGCTGATTGGATCATAGCCATGCAGGAGGAGCTGAATCAGTTTACAAGAAACAAAGTTTGGGAGCTTGTTGACAGACCCCAGCATCAACATGTGATCGGAACCAAATGGGTCTTCAAGAACAAGCGAGATGAAACCAACGTCATAGTAAGGAATAAAGCAAGACTCGTGGTAAAAGGCTACTGTCAAGCTGAAGGGATAGATTTCGACGAAACGTTCGCTCCAGTTGCAAGATTGGAGGCAATCAGACTATTCTTGGCCTGCGCAACACATCAAACATTCAGAGTTTATCAAATGGATGTGAAGTCTGCTTTCCTGAACGGCGTACTAAAAGAAGAAGTCTATGTGGAACAGCCTCCCGGCTTTCAATAGGGACATCAAGTTTATAAACTCAGAAAGGCTCTGTATGGGTTAAAACAAGCACTCAGGGCTTGGTACAATACCCTGTCTGAGTTTCTTCTTCAAAATGGTTTTCAGAAGGGCACAGTAGACCGCACATTATTCAGCATTCGACTGGAAGACGACATATTACTTGTGTAGATCTACGTAGATGACATCATCTTCGGTTCGAAAAACGTCATCATTTGTCAGCAGTTTGAGAAAATGATGAAGGACAAGTTCGAGATGTCAATGATGGGAGAAATGAACTATTTCCTCGGCTTTCAAGTCAAACAATCTGAGAAGGGAACGTTCATCAATCAAGGCAAATACACTCGAGACCTCATCAAAAGATTCGGTTGCACATCCGGCAAACCAATCAAGATCCCAATGAACACGAACATGAAAATTGATCTTGATAAAGAGGGAGTATCAGTAGACCAAACTGAATTTCGTGCTATAATTGGTTCTTTATTATACTTAATAGCTACTCGTCCTGACATAACTTATGTTGTAGGTGTCTGTGCTCGATTTCAGGCGAACCCAAAGTAGAGTCACACGGACTCAGCAAAGAAGATTCTCCGCTACCTCAGAGGAACACGTGACATGGGTTTATGGTATCCAGCTGATGATAATATTGAACTAACTGGTTATTCAGATGCTGACTATGCAGGATGTAGAATTGACTGAAAGTCAACTTCTGGAACGTGTCAGTTCCTTGGCAGTAAGTTGATTTCATGGTTTTCAAAGAAACAGTATTCAGTAGCGACGTCAACTACTGAAGCTGAATACATGGCTGCCGGAAGTTGCTGCGCTCAAATCCTTTGGCTGAGACAGAGCTACGCGACTATTACGTCATTCAGAATGAAGTGCCAATTTTACCGACGATGCAGGTGCCATTGCAATCACCCAGAATCCTGTACTTCATACGAGATGCAAGCACGTGGACATCAGACACCACTTCATTCGTGACCATGTCGAAAAGAAGGATATCAGGATGGAAAAAATCCATACTGACCATCAAAGGACTGATATACTGACCAAGCCTCTAGCTGAAGCAAGATTCAGAGAACTTTCGGTAGAGCTAGGTCTCTGCTGGACCCCTACCGACTCCGGCCAAGAATGGGGATTCAGGAGAGGAGCATTCAGTAAGGGGGAATGTTCACTCTTAGTACTGAATAAAAACAGTACGTAGAGACTCAGCAACCATCTACACGAGGTATCAACTCACTACGATGTTCAATGACAGGTTTGCGTATCTCTACTCAGTAGCCAATAGAACAGTTATGTGCATTTATGAATCAGATTCAGCATCGTATTCAATGCCTTAGAAAATGTCATTTAATATTAACGGTTTACATTTAATACACGACATTCTATGTACAAGCATGCTGAACTCTGCGGCGCATTTAATGCATGTCGTATCAAGTTACTTCTTTGGCTATATACAACTGTCTTTTGACTTAGGCGGCTAATATGATCATTACCTATTTTATAAAACTTAATCCTAGCCATCCATCTCAAAAGCGCATTCAAACTGAACCCTTGATATTTAACTGTTTATCTTCTCTAAGATATATATATATGCATTCAAAATGTTTGAAACCACCATTTCAATTCTGCAAATATCTTAAGTACCTTAGATTTTCTGAGAATGTCTCTTACTTCGTTACAAAAATTCTATTCTCTAAAACTCCTTAGAAAATCTTTTGGTAATTTTCAATGATCTTTCAGTATCGTATGATCTTTCAATGATTTTTCTTATATCTTATCAGATACTGACTAGTACTATGTTTGCAGATTACTAAAATGACAGGAAATGTTGTCGTTTCTCCGTTCGATATGCAAGAGATCCTTGACAAGGATCGAGTCTGGTGTGAACCAGTCATGGAGTTCGACGCATGCGATTTGGACTATATGGAAGAGATTTTCTTCGTCCCCAGGGAGACAGGGCTTGAAGGGTTCTTGACGAGGAAGCCAACTTTCTTCCTACCACGTCAAGTCGCTGAGATCTATCTGAATTCCGACTCAGTCGACAGAGACATCAGAGGCCGTTTCGTCGTTCACTCAGTAGGTGACCCCTCGTGGACTGCTATAGAAGTCAAGCAGATGTCTATCTTTGAAGCTCTGCAGAGAAGCTTCAACTTGCCGAACGAAGGATTTACCACCGTTGCTTATAAAGACGACCTCATGGACGAATACATTACGGAATTCTGTGGGAAGCCGACAACATTCAGAGCTACATTTCCCAAAAATACCATGCTCCCACAATACCGAGCTCTAGCCTACATCGTTACTCAGTTGCTGACGAGTCAGGCAGGCTCCTTCGATCAAGTCTCTAAGCCGAAGATTCAGCTGATGATGGCTATCCATGACAGAGCAAAGATCAACTGGACGGAATTATTTCTTAGAGAGACGCAATCAGCCAAATTCCATAAAACATCCAAAAGGCTGAGCGTCAAAGGGAAGCTTCTATATGGCCTGAAGCTCTCCGTTACGATCGAAGACTTCTGCGAATCTGATAGCATCACCTTCGCCGACAAGCAATACTTCAATGTGAAGAAAGTCAGATTCCAGAACAGGGCAGCGGCTCTTCAGCAGATCGGCGCAGGGCCCGCTGACCCAAGGACCAGAACTCAGAAGACCTCCACGCCAACTAAGAACAGGTCCCCTCCCAAGTCAACTCCTAAGGCACCGACCAAGAAGCTGAAGAAATTCAGTGAGGTTGTGTTGGAGGCAGAGCCAGAGGCTGTGGTTGCTGAGGCTTGTTTGCAGCTGAGGGATGAGCCCGAGTCCTCAGAGCATACTCAATCAGTGGAGAAGGCCGTCTCCACTGAGCGTGAAGAACCAATGGACCAAGGGGTCCAAGCTGAAGAGGTCCAAACACCAGAGAGCCCCTTGGATGTTCCACCTCTTAGCAGTATACCGTCTGCTGAGAAACAGGCGTCTCCTATTGAAGTAGAGGATTCGGAGACCGCCTCAGAATCAGAGTCGATCGGGATGGAGGCCGCAGCTCTCAAATCTAGAGCCTCCCGAGAGTTATCTGAAATCACTCCGGAGATCGCCAGCCACAACGACCTTATCTTACTTGCAAGGCAGGCGAGGCTCCACATGCTCATCTGATTCCAGGAGTGGCATAACCTGAAGAGACTCATCATCCACCACTCCTGCGAACAGCTTCACAAAGAAGAGCTGTTGATCAGAGGAAAGATTGGCTACTCAGAGCCATCTGACCTCGGAATGCTAGAAGACCTGAGGGAAGCAATGCTCGCTATGCTAAATGACAGACAAGTTGTCTCAGCATCTGCGCCCTCAGATGGGTTTGACCCCGATAATCAGGACCCACCCCGTGATTCAGGCCTTGAGAAGCCTGATGAGGGATCTCAACCGGCTAAGGATGCTCCTACTTCAACTGCTGAACCGCCACTCAGCATCCTTGGACCCGAGCAGTCGGCGGCTGGTACTTCGAAGGCAGCTGATCCTTCTCAGCTCCTTCTTGAGTCTGCTTTCGAAGCAGCGCCCAGCCCGAAAAGCCGACGTTCAAAGTAAATGGCAAGGGCACTAAGGAGTCAGGGGACTCAGAATAGACTCCTTGCCCGCGTCATCCACAAAATATGGAGGCATACCACCCAGGCCCATAGCGCAGAGATTCAGGGGCTGAGGACTACCATCCAGAATCAGCCTGCCCCTGACTTCTCCACCAACTTATCTGACGCGCTAGCCACCCAGCAGGCTGACTTTGAAGAACAGCTGAAGACGATTCAGGCAGGCTAAGCTTAACTGCTTGAAGATTACAAGGCCGTACAGACTGCTCATAATGAATCCATCACCGCCATCTCTCAAGCCTCTGATCTCAGATTGCAAAATATTCAGAAGGCGCTTGAAGAGAAAGTGGACAAACAGCTGAAGGAATTTCAGGCAGCAGCTGATCTATCTCACAAGAAGTACAGTACTCAGCTCACAGACGAGAGAAACGAGCTTCACGAGAAGCTGACAAAGCTGCACAACACTTTGGATGATCTATCTGAAGCTTACAAGAGCCTGAACAGCAAAGTGTCAGTTCCGCCCCCTACCCTATTTGCTGATGCTAAAAAGGGGGAAGGAATAATGGAGAAAGGAACTAAGGAACTGATGCTGAAAGCTCCAAAGAGAGCAAGGTCAGTGGCAGAGGTGTCTCAGACTCAATCATCTGCCCCCACTGCACCTATTCAGACTAGCGAGGCCTAGGGTGTCTCAGCAGCAGGAGCTGTAGTGCCTGTTGAGACTGGCCCAAGTGGCTCATAAGCCAAGGAAGTCGCAACTTAAGCAACCCGAACACCCTCAGATATTATTAAAGAGGTTGCTGAGTACGCCGATGAGGAGTCAGAAGAGGATGAAGCTCCCCTACCTCCTCCAGTTGCCGAAAAAGGCAAGAAGGTACTGAAGCTTCCAACCCCTCCCTCCAAGAAGAAAGGACCCAGGAGGTATATTACTCCGGAGGAGGAAGCTCAGATAGCTACCGAGGAAAAATTGGCAAGGGAAATAGCCGAAGCTGAAGCTGCAAACAAGCCGAAGAAGAAGCCTGCTAAAGGCAAAACAAAGGCTCCAGCTGGAGGCAAGAAAACTGGAGCTAGGTTGTCTCCTAGAACAGTTAAGCTCATCGATGAAGCTGAAAAAGAGAAGGAGAAGGAGCAGCAGCAGCAACAGTCCATTGGGCAGCAGGGAACATCTAAAGAAAAATCATCCACACCTGCTGACTAAGAAGAAGAGCAGCCTCACAAGCCCTCCTATGTTGCCTCGAAAGAACAAGACCAAGAAATGGATGAAATTTGGGCTCAGATGGAGAGGTACTTGTACAGAGAAGAGGAGGCCAGACAGATTGAAGCAGCCAGAGAGAGGATAAGGCTTGCTGACCTCGAAGCTCTTAGGCTGAAGGCTGAACAAGAAGCGAGTCATAGGATTTTTGAAAAGGCTGACATTCCCTACAGATACATGAAGTTCAGGAAGCCTACTGATCTCAAAACTCACAGATGGCCAAGAGTGGACGAGTGGATGCCGTGGGAAGTCACTCAGAGGTGGGAAGCCCTAAAAGCTGAATTCATCAAAAGAAACTATTTCTGGAGGTTTTGGGCTGAAAAGCACAAGACATTGGCCTTTACTGAATGGATCATGAGAGCTGACCTAGATATGTATGCCAGACTTCAAAAGGCTGTTAAGGACAATGTTGAAGTAGAGTACCAGCTCCCAGAATCCTGTCGCCCCCACTGAGAATGGACGGATCTGTCCACTATGGAGTGATAGAGAAAGAAGTGAAGGACGCTGCTGAAGCCAAATTCTTAGATGAAGAAGACCCAGCTGACTTCACTGAGATACTGAAGCTGAGGAAGATGACTTACCTGATGTATGGATTGCCCCTTCCTGAAACTCAATCAAAGGACTTCAAGGACAGGATTAAGCAGTTCAGATGATTCTTGCTTCTGTATTCTCCTTGCATCTTTCTTTTGACCTTTTTAGTATAGCAGAGGATGTACTTGTACTGAATTGCTCACTTATATATAACATCTCTGTTTTGGCTTTGATAATTCCTTATTGTCTGAATAGCCGTGTTTGTTTATGCTTAACACTCAGAATCACAGAAGTGATTACTGACTCACACACTCACTGTTATTATTTATTGTCAGTTTTTGCTTAGCTAGATTATGATAGACTACTTAGTGTTTGGGGGAAATTATTGTTAGAAAGGGAGAAAATGAAGATTAGATTATGTATAAGTTCTGATTTTCTGCCCTGATTCCGTCAGTAGTCTAGGACTTGAAGAACAACTCCACTGATCCTACTTGTAATATTTTGTAAGGAGCTCTGTTTCTGATAAGTCATCGTGTTAGGATTAGCTATTAGACTGATAGGTTTTGGCATCATCAAATAGGGGGAAAATGTTAGGTGATGATTCAGTCCCAAGCAACAGTACAAACATTAGGAGATGATTCAGTCTTCTCAGTTGACATCGACTCAGTAGCCATGTGCTCTGAAAACTTACTGAAGATTTGAAGATCCCAAAACCCTATATTGATTGGTGAACCTTTCTGTTGTAATCTGTTTTGTTTCTGAGGTTTCAGACTCAGCAGACACACTGCTCTGGTTCAAACACTCAGTTGATTACTTGCCTCAACACCAGAAGTAGAAGACTCAGTGATACTGGACTTAGCAGGAGCAGTATACTGAAAGGAGTCAGTAGAATTGAACTCAGCAGGAGAAGTTCACTGAACTCGGAGCTGATTTTCGATGAGAGCCGACTCGGCAGGAGCATGCTATCGAATCGAGATCGACTCAAGAACGGCCTGCATGACTCTTCGACCGTCAGGATCTCTAAAGTCAAATCAGCAGAGTTAATACGAGGAAGAGAAAAGTCAGCTTCAGATCTCCTTAAAGTCTGTTCTGTCTCAACCACTTTCTGAACCTCGACCAATGACAAGCAGCCACCTGTCCTATATCTGTTAAAGCAGCCACCTGTTCCTAACTCAACTAAATTTGGGCCTACACATTTCCGCACTACTGAACTCTATCTGAACGATACTGAATTCTGACTCTAAGTCAGCTAGGAGATCTCAGTAGAGTCAGTCACTCTGCCACACGATTCAGAACAACTTATCTGGTCTGTTGAACTCGTTCAGTACGACAACCTCCTGAAAAGGACTGTTCGTGTTTATGTTGAGAAATCGGTTTTCAGGTGTATTCATCCCCCCCCTCTACACCTGAACATACTCTTGGGACCAACAATAAGGACGAGATCCAGATTAAGCCAAGGAGAAAGTTCGCTCTACTCCTTCTTCTTGTCTATTGAAGAACCTTAGACGATAGAGGATGCTCTTAACGACGCTGACTGGATCATTGCCATGCAAGAAGAGCTGAACCAGTTCGTTCGACACGAAGTTTGGGAGCTTGTTGATAGACCTAGACGTCAGCACGTGATTGGTACTAAGTGGGTCTTCAAAAACAAGCGAGATGAAAACGTCATTATCAGAAATAAAGCTCGACTTGCTGCCAAGGGATACTGTCAAGTAGAAGCAATAGACTTTGATGAAACTTTCTCCCCAGTCGCCAGATTGGAAGCTATTCGTCTGTTCCTAGCCTATGCAACGCATCAAAAATTCAAAGTATATCAGATGGATGTAAAGTCAGCGTTTCTGAACGGTGTACTGAAGGAAGAAGTCTATGTGGAACAACCGCCCGGCTTGCAGCAGGGACATCAGGTGTACAAACTTCGGAAAGCGTTGTATGGGTTAAAACAAGCACCCAGGGCTTGGTACGATACCCTATCAGACTTTCTGCTTCATAAAGGTTTTCAGAAGGGGACAGTAGATCTCACCCTGTTCAACATCAAGTTAGGAGATGGCATCCTACTGGTGCAAATCTACGTGGACGACATCATTTTCGGTTGCAGGAACGTGACTATATATCAACAATTCAAGAAAATGATGAAGGAGAAGTTTGAGATGTCCATGATGGGGGAGATGAACTACTTCCTTGGATTCCAAGTGAAGCAATCAACTGAAGGAATATTCATCAACCAGGACAAATACACTTGAGACCTACTGAGAAAATTCGGATGCGACTCAAGCAAGCCAGTCAAGATCCCCATGAACACAAATTTTAAAATCGATCTAGACAAAGTGGGAGCTTCTGTTAACTCTACTGATTATAGAGCTATTATTGGTTCTTTATTATATTTAATAGCAAGCAGACCTGACATAACTTATGTTGTAGATGTATGTGCAAGATTTTAGGCGAATCCCAAGCGAAGTCATCTAGACTCAGCAAAGAAGATTCTGCGATATCTGAAGGGAACACCTGATGCAGGGTTATGGTATCCTGCTGATGATAATCTTAGACTAACAGGTTATTCTGATGTTAATTATGTAGGATGCAGGATATATCGAAAGTCAACTTCTGGAACATGTCAGTTGCTAGGCAGCAAACTAATCTCATGGTTCTCAAAGAAACAGCATTCAGTGGCGACGTCCACTACTGAAGCTGAGTATATGGCTGCTCGAAGTTGCTATGCTCAGATCCTTTGGCTTCAACAACAACTACGAGACTATGGAATTACTCAAGATGAAGTACCCATCTACTGCTATTCCACCAGTGCGATTGCTATAACTCAGAACCAGTTCTTCATACGAGATGCAAGCACGTGAACATTCTACACCACTTCATCAGAGACCATGTCGAGAAGAAGGATATCAGGATGGAAAAGATCCATGCTGACAAACAAAGGGCAGACATATTGACCAAACCACTAGCTGAGAACAGATTCAAAGAACTATCAGTTGAGCTAGGTCTACTGGATCCCACTGACTCTTGTCAGTAGGAGGAAACAGTACGACAGGTTAGAAGACTTAGTACTTTGATTCAGTCGGGTGAATCACATAGTACATAGTAAGGGGGAACATGGTTATCAGCACTACAAAGATCCTCCTGAGTCATAACGGTAACCAGCTGATCGTAAAAGTTCAGCTGACGAGGTTTGCGTAGTTAAAATACTTAATATTCTCAGAAGCATGCTCGCATTTATTATATCAGTCGCTTGCACTCCGTAGTTTAATGAGCATTTTTTTCCCGCCATTAAGTTTTTAAGGTTTAAGTCAGTAGAAACCGTTTTCATTTAAAAAGCTTAGACTTTAATGCTGCCTGCAATGCATTTAATTGATGTCTTCTCACCTTACTTTATCTGCGCATATCTTACGTGGGTCTTGGTTAGAGGCAGCTAATATAATCATTCCGTTTATAACATCAGATCACAACCGTCATTAAAAAGTGAGTTTTCACCCCAACCGTCCGATTAAAACCGATTGATCTTCATATCTTATAAAAACTCTCGCCTTCACCTCTAATCTATTTTTCCGCCATTATCGCACTTAGAACAAATCTTCAAGCATTCAGTTTTTGTTTCTCGTCAAACTGTCTCTGTTTTTCCACTCGTGCTCTTTGTCTACGGTAATTTCTTAATCTTCTGCTTAAACTCGAATCTAACTTACTCTATTTTCAAGTGCTAATGAGCTTTTTGCAGATATCAATGGCGATTGTTTTGACCCCACCCCATAGAGATCGTCAAGTCCAGGGTTCAATTCGAACCGATGATGGTGCTCTATCAAGCAGACCTTCCATACTTAGAGCCCGTTTTCTCGGCTCTTGAAGAGCCTGGCCTTGCGCTTCTAGTCACGAAGCATCCGCGATCGTATCTCCCCAGCCAGGTGGCAGAAGTATACTATAACTGGCGTTCGGTGGAAGATTCAGATGGAGAGATGTCGCAGTCGCTTATATGAGGGAAGTGGCCCCTCAGAAGTGGGAATCCAGCCATGCCGATATAAACATCAAGGCAGTGCTGAATTCATCATTCAATCTCCCTGCTTATGGGATCTCTCCAGTCGGCTACAAGGAGAAGGAGCTTAATGCATATGTTCATCGGTTTTGTTGTAGAGATGACATCTCCTTCAAGTCCGCATTGCCAAAGAACCAACTCATCCCGGAGTACCGTGGCCTCGCCTACATCGTCATCCACATCCTGACGAGTGCCGCTGGTTCATTCGATCAGCTATCCAAGCCCAGGCTCCAGCTGATAATGGCCATAATTGATGGAGTCCAGGTGAACTGGATGGAGTTCCTTGTGATTGAGCTGAAAGCTCAAGCACAAAAGTTTGTCGCCACACAGTCTGGAGAGAGGAGACTAATTAGTGTGGGCAAACTACTGTATGGGACAAATATGTCCATACTAATAGAGGAATCAGTATCGAATCATGCATCATTTGCTGATTCCAGATACATCGACAGCAAGCTCATTAAGTTCAAGATAAGAGCCGCTGCTGAGAAGTCAGTCGGCCGTGGACCCGCTGAGCTTAAGAGGACATCTACCGATTGCCTCCACGTGCCTACCCGCCGAAGCGAAAGAGGCTTGTGAAGACTGGAACTCCTGAGTTTCCTGCATAGCCTGCTTCCCCTCCACCACCTCAGGAGGAAAGTATTCTGGACGCTGATACCGGGATCGAGGGTGCGGCCCTCAAGGATAAGGTACAGTGTATCAGTTCGGAGGAGACTCTGCCGGAGGAAGTTGAGGAACCGACTGATGAAGTCTACACTGAGTGGTCGACATTGCTAAAGACTCGTCTCCGAGCCAGAGGGGAAGTCTCTGCAGAGATCCCTGAAATATCAACTCATCAGGATCTGGTCGACATAGCGATTCGGGCAAGGACTCATATGCTGCTGAGGTTCCTAAATTGGGACATCCTCGAAGAGCTGATTAAGCAGCAGTCGGCACTGGCAGAAGAACAAAGTCTGCAGTCAGTCATTGGGTTTGGAGAACCCGCTGACTTAGCATCATTCGAGGACCTAAGATCAGCTATGCTCTATATTCTGAGCCTGAAGTCCTCCGAGCAGAACGCCAGCAGCCCATTACAGCCTTCCCATCATGATGACAACAACGATGATGAAGACAATAATGATGAGGATAAGGCACCACCCAAGGAAGCAGACCAGGGAGAATCTGCTGAGGGTAAAACTCCCAGCGAGAAGGGTAAGTCACCACCTCCACCATCTACATCAGGTGACGCCCCCGTTGCCTCGAAGCCCAGTCGAGAGCAACAACTCACAGCATCTGAGCAGAAGCTCGGAACCAATTTGTATCAGATTAAACCCATAGGTTCCATGTCCTCGAAGTCTATCAACAGGGCAATAAAGAAGTAAGGAGACAAAAATTGTCTCCTCGCTAAGGACGTCCACTTGAAGTGGGCGCAATACACTAAGTCTCAGACGGAGACATTTGACAGACGGGCCAGCGAAGTGAAAAAGGTCTCGGAAACTCCAACTCCTAACATTCAGGAGATTGTCCAGACTGCGCTCACCGCTTAGAAGGTGGACCTGGCTGCTCAACGTCAGCAGCTCCTCAAAGCTCAGCAGAAAACATTTTCTGAGCAACTGACTAAGAGCCTAGCCACTGTCCAGAAGATAATGGATGAGCGAAACAAGATGGCCACCTCCAGCGTTCAGAAAGCTATTGAAAATCAGGCGGTGGCCCTCAAGCTCATCCAGCAGTAGACGATCGCTTGCCTCTCGACACATCGCTCCCGAAGCGACGATAAGAAACAAGCAGCCCTGTATTAAATGCGATCCGCAAGGATCAAGATGCTGACTGGGAGCATTACTGCGATGCAGTCAGAGACTTCGACACCACCACCACTTCCATCAAGAATGTCTTTTTCAAATTATAAAAGGAAGTGGTCGCTATTCGTACTCTTCTGACCCCTACCGATGATGCCAAAAAGGGGGAAGATAAGGAAGAGAGGACGGACACAAAGACAGTGGGTGTACGGGCAAGGGCAAGAGAAATTTCCAGGGGGGAAGGTTCAATGCTCAAACCGGAACCACTCAAGCATTCCCCTCCCACAGTCCAAATTCCAATTGTCTAAACAACGCAGGTACTTGAGCCGACCGGTGGATCAGGCGAAGGATCCTTGACTCAGCACATCGAAGAGGTTGCACAGTTTGTGGACCAAGAGGATGAGCCACTGCCACCGTAAAGGCCCGGGAAGGAGAAAGCGACTGAATCTACTCCACCGCCTTCCCCGATGCCTAAATTCAAAACCAAAGCGGAGCAGGAGGAATTTGACCAGAGAGTCGCTCAGAAGCTCCAAGATGAGCTGGACTATGAGCGACAACTTGAGGAAGAGGCTGAGAAAGCTAAGAAGAAGAGAAGGCCTGTGGCCAAGATGGCTCAGGAAGAGCAGGAGAAGAAGAAGAAGAAGAAGAAGAAGAAGAAGAAGAAGAAGAAGAAGAAGAAGAAGAAGAAGAAGAAGAAGAAGAAGAAGAAGAAGAAGAAGAAGAAGAAGAAGAAGAAGAAGAAGAAGAAGAAGAAGAAGAAGAAGAAGAAGAAGAAGAAGAAGAAGAAGAAGAAGAAGAAGAAGAAGAAGAAGAAGAAGAAGAAGAAGAAGAAGAAGAAGAAGAAGAAGAAGAAGAAGAAGAAGAAGAAGAAGAAGAAGAAGAAGAAGAAGAAGAAGAAGAAGAAGAAGAAGAAGAAGAAGAAGAAGAAGAAGAAGAAGAAGAAGAAGAAGAAGAAGAAGAAGAAGAAGAAGAAGAAGAAGAAGAAGAAGAAGAAGAAGAAGAAGAAGAAGAAGAAGAAGAAGAAGGCTCAGGAAGAGCAGGCTGTCTCTGGTACTGATAATCAGCCACTTGCTCAGACGATGAAAAATCTTCCAACACTTACTCCTGAGCAGGAGGTAGAGGATAGAGCCACCTGGGAGGCTACGCAGTAAGGGCTGAATCTCCGAAGAGGAGATACTAGAGCTGCAGCCCTTAGGGAGAAGAAGAGATTGGAAGACTTAGCAAAGATCATAGAGCTTACTGACAAAATTGCCAAGGAACCAGTTCTCTACTGGAAGAAACAGGTGCCCAGGACTTCCAAGTTCTTCAGGCGAGGCGCACCAAGAGCTGCTTATCTGAAGAAGACTCCACACCGCCATGTAGACAAGTGGATCCCCTGGAACCTGAATGAGGAATAGGAGGAGGTGAAGATAGAATTCATAAAGGCATACTACGTATGGCAATGCTATCCTACTGAGGTACCGACTGCTGAACTCTTCGACGAGTTCATTCATCACTACAACGCCAACCTCAGAGCACAAATTCAACTGATTTTATCAAAGGAGAAGCTGCCACTCGTTGCCCGTGTCTACAGGAAGCTGACTTTGCCCATGACCTCTCGAAGAGTCTTATATACGAAGAAGATTGAAGATGAGGTCGACTCTGCTGCTCGTCACCATGATCTTGATCCTATGCAGCCGAGTGATCTCAAGCATATCCAGACCCTCCGTGCCAGAATCTACAGATCATATGGTTTGGATCCTCCTGCTGCCAAGTCTGCTGATTTCAAGAGCAAAACTAAGAACTTCAGGTGATAGCAGTAGTTCTTTATCTCAGTATAGAAGATGGGACTGTGTAATCATTTCTCATATATATATATCAGTTCATTTCTTCTGGCCAGACAATCACTCATTGTCTTACGGCTTTGTTTATTTACTTTATCACGACTGATCACTGAAGTGATCTGACACACACACACATAACCCTTTCTCTGATATGCCTATCTTTCAGCTGCTGACTACCGTGTCTTATTTGCTCAGTTTTTCTGAAGTCTTTTTGGTCAGTAGTGTGGGACTTAAGTCTTAGAATTTATAAGTGGTTTTGGCATCATCAATTAGGGGGGGAAATTGTTGAGGTTATGAGTCGCTGGTTTGTCTTAACATCTACTTAGAGGATACTTAGTTGTTGGGTTATGAGTCAGTGGTTTGTCTTAACAACCACTTAGAGGATACTTTGTATTATTTAATCAGTAGTTCTTGTAATATGACTTATCTGCTTATCGGTAATGGGGGAAATCATAGTGTTTCACTAATATGGAATTGAAGATCCCAAAACCCGGCTTGTATCCTTTGTGTAGTGTCGATAGGACTAGATGATGTAATAGGCTAGACGGATTATATTATTCATTATCACTTTTGTCTAAGTCCTGTACGGGGTAAATGTTGGATTAATCTTCAGTAGGAAGTTACTTTCCAGAACCCCACGTCATCAGTGTAAGAGCTTATGTTCTCTATTCATCACCGACCTCGCTCCATAGAAGACATCTCATCACCGACATAGTTCAAGAAGAGAACACAAGATACGAGCTCGAGACCTTCAAGAGTCATCGCCAGATTCCGCTCGTAGAATATTCACTATCGCAGACTCGACGAAGAAGACAAAAGATCTTATCGTGCCCATCAGATCTGACAGAAACGACCCAGCTTTAATTTCATTCGAAAGTCAGCAGAAGATCATATGAGGATAAGTGAGAGTCAACTCCGATGAAGACCGATGTCTGACAAATCTCACCTACCACAAATCTCGACCAATGAGAAGTCGTCTAAGCTCTACATGCTCTGACCTACTGAAGTTGCTCTCATGCACAGTACCCAACAACTCTACTGCAACATTTCGAACATATGGCATTTTTCCTTGGACGTTTGTGACATGTGGCATCGTCCTCTCCAACGGGCAAATGCCTGGGTCACAACTATAAATAGAGAAGCATTTCCGAGCTCCACGTACGGGATATCAAAGGGATTACATGCTCAAGCTTTCGAAACACTCTAGCGCTTTCAAGAAGATCCAGCGAAGAACTTGCTTAGCAGAATTTTATTAGTTCTTCTCTCTAGAGTTTCTTTCTTTAGATCCCTCTTCTCTATCTAAGCTCAATCGTTCATATCTATAGCTTAGAACCTTCGAAGGAGTTCACATTTCGTGACTGTTTTTATTGTAAGCTATAGTTATTGTATAGCTCAATCGTTCATAACTATAGCTTAGAACATTCTCTATCTAAGCTCAATCGTTCAGAACTATAGCAGGATCACTGTTGGAGAAAATCCCCTCCCCTTCAAACTTAGGTTTGAATTGTAAAGTCGCAAAGGACTATAACTTAGAAGGGTCTGTCCAGTGCACAGATACATTGCTGAGGCTTGCTCAGATTAACCAACAAGACCTCCTGTTGAGCAGGACCGTGGACGTAGGATCTTGCGTATTCAAACCACATTAAAAATTGCTTGTGTCATTTACTGTTTTATTGCACTGCATACAAATTATCCTACAAACTCATACTTTGCATAAAACGTGTTCGAAAAGTGCACTAGCAAAAATAATTTGGTTTACGAAAAATAAGTTTTCAAACTGAGACGAAGTCTACCGGGCTCTACACACTTTTCCGCACTAAGTCTCCGACTGAGAATCAAATACTGACAAAACTCAGTAGGAGAGAGTCAGTACCTGACTTACTCTGACCCGCGATAAGAAGGTTATTATTTTGCACTGTTCATCAGTTGCAACCTACAGCTCAGCTGTCCTTCGCACTTGAGTAAAAGAACTTGTACTCAGGTGTATTCACCCCCCCCCCCTCTACACCTTACTCTCGTCTCCGGACCAACAAAAGATCTCCCACTCCTTCGCCTAAGAACAAGAGGCGCATGATGAACTTATAGCTCAGAAGCTGCAGCCTCAGCTGGATCAGGATACCAGAATCTAAGAAGAGGCCAAACTGAAGAAAAAGCTAAAATTCCGATTGGCAAGGCATTCAAAGACTCAGGCTCAGTGGAAGAAAGCTCAGCTGAAGCCAACTCCTCCTAAAAAGACTCAGCAGAAGCCTATTGAAAAGCCTACTGGAGACTCTGACTTTGACACTCTGCCATTATCTGCAAGGCTGAAGAAGAAAGCTCCTAAACTTACAACGAAACAAATTGCTGAGGAGAAAGCCTTATGGGAGCAGTAGAGATGGGCCTCGATTCCACAGCCAGAGAAAGGCTGACAGCTAAAGTCAGAGAGAAATTATGTACAATATCATAAAGATCAAAAGTACAACATGAGGAAATGTAAAAAAGGAACCTCTCCCCAAAAGAACAACAAAACTAAAAGCAATATGAAAAAGCCAAAACAAATGGCATAATAAGCTAAGAAGTCAAAAACAAGATAAATTACAAAAACCGCTGAATAAAAGAAAGAACCCCATCTCAAGGAGGCCGATACCGAAATCTGAAGTTAGGATATCCCAGCTGATCTATCCTAACCAAAGACTGCAAAAAAATCGGACCTGTCGAAGAGTCGAGTGTAATCTCTGCAGCGTGATACCCCTGACCGGCTTAAGAATCCCCGCGGCTTGTTCCCCTCTCGTAAATGTAAAAGAGAAACGAACCCGACATCCACAAAGAAGAAGATGTATCCTCGAAAGTGTATACCTCATGACCGCGGGCCATGATGTCCCTGTAGAAAGCAAAGTGATCACGACAAGCGGCATCCATCTCTATCCAAATGTCGGGACGAGTACCGAACCGCTAGCAAGATGCCCCGATGAAGAGCTAGCGATTCAGCCTCAAAGCTAGAAGATTCCACAATCGGAAGACAAAAAGTCGTAATCAGCTGGCCCGTGTGATCCCCTACCAACCCGCCGCCAGCTGCCATTCCTGTTTCTGCCTCAAAGGAGCCATCTGTATCAAGCTTCACCCAAGGTGCCTCAGGGGGTAACCACCGAACCATCATAGACCGTAAAGCCCGAAAGATGGGATGACCCGGTAGCATAAAAGGAACCTTGGGCAGAGCCCCTACCCACTGATCCAGAAGAATGCTCCCGACCGCCACAAGTAGCCTCAGCTCCCGCTCCACTTGTTTAATGACTGAGTCGGGCCGACAAGGAACGCCGCTGAAGATAGCATCATTCCTCGCCTGCCAAAGCTGCCAAACTACGAAGCACGGAACAATGAACGAGATATGAGTGGCGGAGGCCCTCACAAGGGCTGGCCGCCAATGCCCTAATCTAAGTGCAAAGTCAGTGCTCGTATGTGAGAAAGTGTGTGCATAGGGGAACCAAGAAGAGAAATGAGTCCAAACGGTTCTTGCCAACGCACCCCCGAAAAACAAATGCTCAAACGACTCGATCGCATGCAAATCACCAGAAAAACACACACACAGATGCAAGATGACTACCCCGCCTCTGTCTATGAACATCAACTTGAAACCTCCTACGCAACCACCTCCAAAGGAAAATAGAACATGACGGCCTCAGACAATAGTTCCAAATAGACCCAAAGATAGCCCGTTTGTCCCCCCTCCCCCTAACCTGATGCCATGCAAAGGTCAAAGTCAGCTCACCATGTGGCATGAGAGTCCATCGCAGTATGTCCAGTTCATCCCACATCACAGGAGTCTGAAAGATGTCAACCACCCGTTCAGAAGGCAAGTGATAAGTATCACGCAAATGCAACAAGTAGCCTTGAAACCATGTATGCAAATGATAATGATAACAATCGTGTACTTGGATATGGGGTAAAACCATATAAGGATGAGCAAAGGAAGATAAAGGTACATCAGCAACCCATCTGTCATGCCAAAAACTAATCATGTCGTTGCCCACAGACCAACGAATAGACTCATGGGCCTAGATACCCCTCTTCACCAATCGCCTCCAAAAATAACTCGGCCTATCCGGAAGATGACCTCCAATCATTGGGTAAGTACGAGAGCAGTACTTAGCCCACATGAAGCTAGCCCACAGAGAATCCTCTGCTTGGAACCGCCATCATAACTTAAAGCTGAAAGATGCCATAACATCAGACAGTCGGCGTAGACCATGACCTCCCTCATCTTGAGGCAGGCAAACATCTTCCCAAGTAACCCAATGCATACCGAACCCCTCCTCAGATGAACACCGAAAAAACCTAGCAATTATCTGCTCAAGCCCATGAAGAAACTCACGAGTGGGCTCCAAAACCTAGAGCACATGCAGCGGGATGGTAGGCAGTGTGCTCTTAATCAAGGCAAGACTTCCGATAAAGGAAAGATGGTGATTGGACCAGCTATGTAAGTGAGCAGTCATCTTAGCCCTAAGATCAGCAAGAGCATTCGGCCTCAAGAAGCCTCGATATATCGAAACCCCCAGATAGGTTAAAGGAATGCTCCCCCTCCGAAACCCCATAGTCTGCGTAATCATAGTCTGCAACCGCAATGCATGCGGCTTATGAATGAAGAAATCACTCTTCTCCTGATTGATCATCTGGCCCGAAACCCTAGAATAGTGGGCAAGACAGCCCATCAGCCCCGTGAAAGTAGTACGTTTTGCTCTAGGGAATATGATGATATCATCCGCATATGCAAAATGTGAGATGTGGAATGCCGGACGCCTCACCCCATATCGAGGATCATGCCATCTCTCAAAGAGTCAGTTCAACGACCATGAGAGGTAATCAGCAACATGGATAAACAAAGATGGAGATAAGGGGTCACCCTACCCCAACCGACGGGTAGATGGAAAGAAGCCCGCAGGGGCCCCATTCACCATCACCGAGAACCAGCACTTCCGAATGCAACGCCTAATCATGCTAATCCACAACAGAGGAAACCCCATGCACTCCAAAATCCGCAACAGAAAAGGCCACAATCACTACCTCGGCATCCTCATCAACCAACCGCAAGATTCTTGGTACATGTTCCCAATAGAAGATTGTGAACCCTAACCATTGGTTCTCCGCTTCTTTCCGATAATTTGTACAAAATCACCAAGGACGGCCGTGACGTACCATAAGGATTCACAATATCATGCCTACTGGGGAAGGCCGCTTGAGGCCGATCCCCGAAGTGAGGTTGGTTGCCTCGCCGAACCGGCCTCCGAGCTCGAATCCTTCGTCTAGGAACAAAGTCCAATCTCCAACCTTTAACACCTAAGGTTGAAGGTCGGGAAGATGGAGGAATCGTAGAAAGCCGTTTAGAAGCGATAAGCAGCAGCCCGAGTGTCCACAGTAACCTAAGGGACAGATTTCTTCTGAGGCCTCGGGAACTTACCATAAGCATAGTAGGAATCGGCAGAGTGGCCAATGTTCTTGCACTCTGAACAATAGTTTGGGATACGGTCCCAAACCACCTTTGTGTCGCCGACTTACCACAAACCTCCAAAACAAATTCCTCCAAAACAGGTTTGGAAACATCAACCTCAACACAAATCCTCGAAACTGAATCTTCTCCATAGTCGCAGTAGCATGATCAATCTATATGGGTGAGCTAAGCAGAGAACCAATACGATGCACTACATGATGGTTATTTAAATGCATAGGTACGACAGGTAAATTATAGAATATAGCAACTATGGGAGTTTTAATAGAAGGCGAAAAATCAGGAGTCCACTTAAACACATACATGTGGCAACCCTCTATGTACCACATAGGCATATTGTGAACACCAACAAGTAATCGAGCATAATCATCAGAATGAGTAACCCTAATAAATAATATATGCCTAGCATTTAAAAACTTCCATGAAATCTCACCCTTGAGTTTCAAATTGGCAAACGTCGTCGTGAAGTGATGTGGGCGAGGGACGAGAAGTGAGAACTTTCCTACCAACTCTATTCCAATATGACCTGAAAGATGATTAGTATCAGCTTCGAAAAAACTTAAACACAACTTACCATCACGAGAGCTAATAGAGCCCATTTGCATAACATCACGAGGAAATGTGGATCCTCTACGGGTCTCCTTAAGGAGTGCCGCACCACCCCCTTCACCTTTGTGCCATGCATTATCCGAAGGTTGACCATTGGATCCAGCCGTCTTAGGACTAGTAGCTTCAGTGAGATTATTAGTAAAAGCAGCCTGACGTAAATGATTGTCATTTTCTTTCCCAATGCGTGATCCTATTATGACATGATGAGGCCGCTTATTGTCCCGTCTAGATCGAAATTATTCTGCTGGTGTGGGATCAGCAGCGGAAGTAAATACAAGGGGCTGATTCGCAGCCGTATAAGTAGAATGTGTGGCGTCAGTGCTAGCTTGCGTTCAGGCAGCTTCATTAGGATTTCGGTCAGGGAGAGGAAGCGAGGGTGAGGATGGTTGAGGTGGGGGGTTCAAAGTCAAGCAAGGTCGAGAAGGGGAATTATTGGTAAAGGGGGTTAGAGGCATAGAATGGGATGTAGGAGGTTGCAGGTTCGAATCCATGTAAGGGAGGGAGAAAAAATAGGATGAAAAGATATTTTTAAATTCAATCAAGGTCTGAATTTATGGTATGATTTGGGATAGGATTATCTTTGGAAATATCTGCAATTTTCGGCCAAGGATGGGCAGAGATAATTTTGGGTGAAGAAGGTAATGATTTACTTACCAAATCATCCGAAAGTGGCACAACTCCAACCCTACGAGAAGGCGACGCTGAACAACCCACAACCTCCACCACCGTTGGTTTTTTTGAAGATTCAGCCATCATTAACTTTCCATTCTTGGGTACATGATCCGAGATAATAACAGGTGGCTGCTGTTCAGATTGCCCAGCCAAACTATCATCCTACAACAAGTCGTCTTGAACAAATTCGTCCATATCTTGAACAGACCCGTCCATTGATTTAGATCCATCTGAACGATCAGGAGAACCATTATTTTTCCGTCATCCAACAGCCTCGGTAGTCCGACTAGCCAATGGAATCAGCGGCGCTTTTTTCTTCTTGTTTGGCGGACCCTTAGCTACCAACCTAGTATCAGGTTTGTTCTTCGAATCATGCCGCTTCCTCAAACTTCTACCACCACCAACCTCCGCCACTCCATCCCAGGCGGGTCTGCCATGAACAAACCCTAACCCTAGCTAACTCCCACCGCTGATATGGCAAAGCCTAGCCCATAAATTTTTCGCCGCGCACCGAACCCTAATCGTAGGAACACCACCACTACTTGCACAGCCCCAACGCCTACACCAATTAACCACCACCAAACCCAACAACGACCAGAACACAAGCACACGCACACAAGCACACCTACACAATCTGAAAAATTTACCGCAAGCAGGATCAAAGGTACAATGCAAATCAATCGGACAAAACAATAAAAAACTCATGCATAATCACACAAATAAGTAAGAACCGCTAAAACTCAAAAAAATTGGCCGAAAAAAGGTCGGAAAAAGGAAATATTTGCTAAGTGAGAGAGAGAGAGAGAGAGATGATCAGTTGAAGCCAGAGAGAGACTGAGGAAAGCTAAACTAGCAGAGTATATTGATAAAACTGAGAAAGCAGCCAAGAAAGCTATTCCAGTCAAGAGCAAAGAGATCCCAACTACTTCAAAATTCTATAGGTGAGGTGGACAGAAGCCTCATTTGAAGAAAACTCCATACTGCCGTACAGATAAGTGGATCCCGTGGAACCTCAACGAGCAGTGGGAGAGTTTGAAAGAGGACTTCATCAAGAGTTACTATGTATGGAAATGCTTCACAGACGACACTCTAGGGGATAAGTTGTTCGATCAATATCTCTACAACTGTGATCCCGACTTCCAAGCTTAGATCAAAATCCTTCTATGCAAGGAGAAGTTGCCACTGAAAGCGATGCATAGAGACAACTGACTCCCCCGATGACTCTTGAAGGTAACGTATGCACCAAGGAGAAATTACGTGCCATATCATAAAGATCAAACGTACAACATGAGGAAAGGTCAAAAAGGGACCTCCCCCAAAAGAATAACCATACTAAAAGCAATATGAAATGGCCAAAACAAATGGCAAAATAAGCTAAGAAGTAAAAAAAAAAAGATAAATTATGAAAACCGCTGAAAAAAAAGAAAGAACCCCAATCTTAAGGAGGCAAATCTGAAGTGAGGATATCCCAGCTGATCCATCCTAACCAAAGACTGCAAAAAAACCGAAGTTGTGGAAGAGTTGAATAGTGTAAGCTCTGCAGCCTGATGCCCCTGACGGGCTAAGTAATCTACTGGTTTGTTCCCCTCTCTGTGAATGTGAGAAAAAGGAACCCGACATCCACGAAGAAGAAGACGTATCCCTGAAAGTGTGTGCCTCATGACCGCGGGGCTATGACGTCGTGTAGAAAGAAAGTGATCACGGCAGCGGCATCCATCTCTATCCAAATGTCAAACGAGTACTGAACCGCTAGCAAGATGCCCTGATGAAGAGCTAGCAATTCAGCCCAAAGCTAGAAGATGCCACAACTGGAAGAAAAAAGCCATAAGCAGCTGGCTCATGTGATCCCTAACCAACCCGCCACCTGCTACCATTCCTGTCGCCACCTCAAAGGAGCCATCTGTATCAAGCTTCACCCAACGTGCCTCAGGGGTAACACCACCGAACCATCGTAGACCGTAAATCCCGAGGGATGGGATGATCTAGTGACATAAAAGAAACATTGGGCAGACCCACTGCCCACTGATCCGGGAATACTCCCAGCCGCCACAAGTAGCCAGAGCTCCCGCTCCACCTGCCTAATGACTGAGTCGAGCCGACAAGGAACGCCCCTGAAGATAGCATCGTTCCACGCCTGCCAAAGCTGCCAAACTACCAAGAGCATAACAATGAACGATATATGAGTGGCGGAGGCCCTCACAAGGGCTGACCACCAGTGGCCTAATCTAAGGGCAAAGTCAATGCTCGTGTGTGAGAAAATGTGTGCATAGGGGAACCAAGAAGAGAAATGAGTCCAAACGGTTCTTGCCAACGCACCCCACTAAAATAAATGCTCAAATGACTCGATCGCACGCAAATCACCATAACAACACACACAAACAGACTCAAGATGACTACCCCGCCTCTATCTACGAACATCCACCTAACCTCCCACGCAACCGCTCCAAAGGAACACATAACACGACGGCCTCTGACAAGAGTTCCAAATTGACCCAAAGATAGCCCGTTTGGCCCCCTCCGCCTCACCTAATGCCATGCGAGGTCGAGTGAACTCACCGTGTGGCGTGAGAGTCCATCGCAACGTCCCGGTTGCGTCCCACATCACATGAGTCCGGAGGATGTTAACCACCCGCTCGAAGGCAAGTGATATGTATCACACAATGCAACAAGTATCCCATGCAACCATGTATGCAAATGATAATGACAATAATCGCGTACTGTATATGGGGGGAAAATAGCATAAGGATGAGCAAACAAAGGCAAAGGTACGCCAAAGAACCCATCTCGTCATGCGAAAAACTAATCCCGCCGCCGTCCACGTACCAACGAATAAACTCATGGGCCTAGATACCCCTCTTCACCAACCGCCTCCAAACACGACTCGCCTATCCGGAAGACGACCTCTAATCAGCGCGTAAGCATGAGAGCTGTACTTAGCCCACATGAAGCAAGTCCATAGAGAATCGTTGGCCTGGAACCGCCACCATAACTTATAACTGAAAACTGCTATAACATCTGACAGTCGGCATAGACCAAGACCTTCCTCATCTTGAGGCAGACAAACATCCTCCCAAGCAACCCAATGCATACCGGACCCCTCCTCAGATGAGCGCCAAAAAATCCTAGCAATCATCTGCTCAAGCCCGTGAAGAAACACACGAATGGGCTCCAAAACCTAGAGCACACGCAGCGGGATGGTAGACAGTGAGCCGTTAATCATGGCAAGACGACCGCTAAACGAAAGATGGAGATGCGACCAGCTATGTAAGCGAGCACTCATCTTCACCTAGGATCAGTAAGAGCAGTCGGCCTCAAGAAGCCCCGATATATCGGAACCCCCAGATAGGTGAAAGGAAAGCTCCCCCCTGAAAATCCCATAGTCTGCTCAATCATAGTCTTTAATCACAACCCATGCGGCTTATGAACGAGAAATCACTCTTCCCCTGATTGATCATCTGGCACGAAACCCCAGAATAGTTGATCATCTGGCACGAAACCCCAGAATAGTGGGCAAGACAACCCATCAGCCTCGTCAAAGTATTGCGGCGTGCTCTAGTGAATATGATGATATCATCCGCATTTGAAAGATATAAGATGTGGAATACCGGATGCCTCACCCCATTTCGCAGATCATGCCATCTCTCAAAGAGCCGGTTCAAAGACCGTGAGAGGTAATAGCAGCAAGGATAAACAAAGAAGGAGATAGGGGGTTACCTTGCTTCAACCCATGGGTAGATGGAAATACGCCCGCGGGGACGCTATTCACCATCACTGAGAACCAACAATTCCGAATGCAATGCCTAATCTTGTTAATCCACATCGGAGGAAACGCCATGCGCTCCAAAATCCGCAACAAAAAAAGCCACTGGCCCCGATCATATGCCTTGGCCATATCCAACTTAATGACCAGGTTTGGGATCCTCTGACACTTAGGTAGATCATGAACAAGCTCCAGTGCAAGAAGTGCACTATTACTAATAAGAAGACCACGGACAAAGCCGCACTAATTAGGCACCACCACCAAAGGCAAAAAGGGCACTAATCTCGAAGTTAGCAACTTGGTAATGATGTTGTTAGTCACATTGCACAAACTAATAGGCCGAGAATCTGTCCAAGCCTGCACATTCGGTTTTTTTTCAATAAAATGATATAAGTCACAGTAAAACTGCGAGGCATATAAGTGCCACCAAAGAAATCCCGAACCACATCAACGACATCCTCACGAACAATCTCCCAACAATGCTGAAAGAATAGGGAAGAGAAACTAACCAAACCAGAAGTATCGTCCGGACAAATGTCAAAGACAGCTGCTCAAGTAATCTCGAAATCAGGCTCAAGTAAAGGCCCGACATCAGAGGTAAGCAACTGCTTGAAGAACTCTACAGCCGAGTCCCTAATCTTAGATTCAGATGTCAAAACACGGTCTTGGTCATCAATGGAATGGATGCGAAACCAGATCCTCTTCTGGTTTACACATCCCTGGAAAAACCAAGTGTTCTGTTCCCCTCCACAGCCTACCTAATAGCCGCCTTCTGCCTCTAAAAATCTGCCTCCACCCGCGTGCGAAGTAAAAACTCAGCCACACACCGATTAACCTCAAGCACTATTCAAAGCCGAAGGAAATGCCTCATAAGCAGCTCGAGCGTAACCCATAGCCGCCTCCGCATTCCTCAAAGTGTTGAACACATCCCCGAAGACCTCCTTGTTCGAAGCCTTAAGAAAAGCCTTCACCCGCTTTAACTTAATCTGCAAGTTCAGCATCTCATAAAAGCCAGTAGCCTCGTGCCAAACCCGCCTAATATCCGGAAGGAAGGTATGATGCCTAATCCACATGTTCGAAAAATGAAAGGAACACCTCGGCCTCTCAAAGAAAATCTCACACCGAATTAGTAGAGGGCAATGATCCGAGACAGACCTCGAAAGATGCACCACACGGGTCTTGGAAAAGACACTCTCCCGTAACTCACCAAGAAGAACCCTATCATGTCGCTCAAAGATACCCCTCCTATGCCACGTAAAAAGAAGAGCCCTCAAAACCCGGCAATCGGAGGATAATCTGCCATAACATCCACCATGTCATCCATATCCAAATAACGACTAGTGGAACTCCTCTCTTCATCCGACATGAAAGTTTTGAAGTCACCTCCCACAAGCCACGATAAATCCTCCATAGACTCAGAGATACTATGAAGATGAGCCCATAAACCATGTCACTGTACTCTAGTACACTTTCCATAATCAATAGAATGGTAAATAGGAGCCAGAAGAAGCGGACCCGATAATCGCAGATGAAGCAACTATGAAGATCTATCTAACACCTCCAACTCAAAATCAGAATGAGCAAAAATCCAAGTCTGCGAGTTGCTATTATGGGCCCGAAGAGGAAGACTAAACATAGATCCATATGGAGCGGGACCCGGATCAGTCATAGGCTCAATCACATAAACAAAAGATAATCTCCCTCGATTAATATGTCCTCGAAGAACATCCTGGGTAACAAGATTGGAAATCCCGCGGACGTTCTAAATCATGAAGTCCACTTACATAGGGAAACATCAGTGACAGGGATAGAGGCCGCAGCGTCTATCCTGTAATCATCAGAAGGCTTGACTAAGTGTCCATCAACCCTCTCTCCACCATTAATCATCGGATCGGCTCTGCCAGATAGAGACGGATCCAAACGAGAATTATCGGAACTCCTCGCCATTTGCATATCACTCTGAGTAGAAGCGGACTGGTGGCCCACAACCACCACCTCTGCATCCTCATCAACCAACTGCAGTACTTTGTACCTATTCCCAATAGAAGATTGTGAACCCTTACCATTGGTTCGCTCCTTCTTTCCGATAACTTGTACAAAATCACCAAGCACGAGCTGTGACGGCCCAGAAGGAGTCACAAGATCATGCCTAGATCAGGAATGCTGCCGAAGCTGATCTCCGAGGTGAGGCTAGTTGCCTCGCCGAACCGGCCTCTGAGCCAGAATCCTTCCTCCAGGAACAAAGTCCAATCTCCCACCTTTAACACCTGAGGTCGAAGTCTAGGAAGATGGAGGAATCGTAGAAGGCTATTAAGAAGCAGCCAAAGCAGTAGCCTAAGCGTCCACATTAACCTGAGGGACATATTTCTTCGGGGGCCTCGGGAACTTACCATAAGCATAGTAGGAATCGGGCAGAGTGGCCAATGTGCTTGCACTCTGAACAATACTTTGGGATACGGTCCCAAACCACCTTCGTGTCACCGGCTTACCACAAATCTCCAAAACATATTCCTCCAAAACAGTTTGGAAACATCAACCTCAACACAAATCCTTGCAAACTTCTCCATAGTTGCAAAGAGCATGATCAACTGCATGGGTGAGCCAAGCAGAGATTCAATATGATGCAATGCATGATGGTCATATAAATGCACAGTAAGGCGGTAAATTACACCATATTGCAACCATGGGAGTTTCAAGAGAGGGGCGAAAAATCGGAGTCCACTTAAACACACGGATCGGGTAACCCTCTATGTACCACATAGGCATATTGTGAACACCAGCTAGTAATCGAGTATAACCATCGTAATCGAAACCCTAATAAATATATCCTTGTAGAGAAGACTACGAACTCCAAGTTATGGTTCCAGAACCCCAAGTCATCAGTTAAATAAAGCTCAGTAGTCTTCAGAGTCAATCGTTGGATGCACTCAGCAGAAGATCACTCTTCAGCCGACTCAGACAGAAGACTCAGTACGATCATCCTTGATCTGCTGAATGAGAGATGAGCTCAATTTATTATCTTCGAGTCAAAAGATGAAAGCACTTAGTAGAAGATCATTCTTCAGTCGACTTAGATGAATGACTCAGTACGATCAGCCTTGATCTACTGAATAGTGCTCCAACTCAGTTGCAGATAGTAGGAGGTACATCGACACCCTGACCTTTATTAGTCGGATGTCAGCAGAGGATACTTTTGTCTGAAGTTCAGAGGAAGTCAACTCAGCTAGAATACTATTGTCTGACAAGTCTCACCTACCGCCACACCTCGACCAATGAGAAGCAAGCAAAGCTTACCCGCTCTGACACAAAAGCTGCTCTCACGCACACAAAGGCAACCACTCTGCGGCGACATTCAATATTATTTGGCCATTTCCTTGGAGTCTTGTGACAAGTGGCATGGTCCTCTCCAACGGATCTATACAAGGGTCACAACTATATAAATAGATCACCTACAAGTGACAAACATTCACAAGACGAACCAACGGGAACAGATACACTTTAAAGCTAACGAATGGCTTCTCAAGCACTCTAGCAAACTCACAATTACATCCAGCGAAGAACTAGAAATCCCAGAGATATCCCTGTAGAACTTTCGAAGGAGTTCACTTTTAATGAATCGTTCTTATTGTAAGAACTCCTTCATTGTTGGAGACAAAACCCCTTCAAACTTCAGTTTGAGTTTGTAAATTCATTAAGGACTATAACTTAGAAGGTTTTGTCCAGTGCAAGAAGCCTTTCTGAGGCTTGCTCAGATTAATCAACAAGACCTCCTGTTCTCCAGGACCGTGGATATATGATCTTGCGTATTCGAACCACGTTAAAAATTGCTCGTGTCATTTACTATTTTTATTGCATCTGTGTTTCAACTGCTTGTACAATCATTATTTTAGTAAAAGTGCTTTAAAAGTGCACTAGCCAAAACTGACTTGGTTTGCTTAAAATATTTTTCAAAGAGACAAAGTAAAATCGGGCCGACACTATTCCGCACAACATTCATCTACTGAGCATCTCAATACTGACATCAGTTAGTAGAACATGTTCAGTTGTTGAATCACTCTGCCCTACGAACAGAAGGCTTAATTGGCAACTGAATCCGTTCGCAGTAAACTCCTGTGCACAAGACTGACTTTTGCGTTTGAGGAAAAAATTGGACTCAGGTATATTCAGCCCCCCCCCCACACCTGATAGGGTAGAGACCCTAAGCAACAAGGGGGTCTTGTTCGAGCCAGTCCTTGCTTTTAATACTGACTGTATGGCACCGATCTTCAATGCTCTTCAGTTATCAGGCCTTCGAATCTATTATCTTGGGTTCCTCACCCGTGCCTTCCAAGGTAGATGACCGAAGTTCTTCATGAATCTACGTCGAGATGAAGAATTCAAGGATATCTCGTGCATATGCTATCATTGTGAAGTTGGCAACAATGTATGGGAAGCCAAGATTGCAAATCTACATATTGTTGAATGCTTCGGAGAAGCTTCGATCTTCCCAAAGAAAAGGATTTCTCCTATCGACAACGAGAAGACTTCCATTAATAAATATCTCTATTAATTCAGCCGGGCATAAATATATCGTATTCGAGCGCCGTGTCCCTAAGAAAAGGCTGCTCCCTAAATATAGGGGCTCGGTGTGCATTGTTAATCATATATTGACGAGCTCCACCAGATCCTTCGACCAATTATATAAGGTCAGAATTCAGATAATGATAGCCATTATGGATGGCGTCCAGGATAACTGGACTGGATTCTTCATAACTTAGTTAAAGGCTCAGTTCCAAAAGTTCGTAGTGAATGAGGACAATACTTCAATACAATTGATTCCCTAGGGGAAGTTACTATACGGCTGTAAGGTGTTAATCCTGATCGAGGATTTCTGCCAAGGGAGAGTAGCGTATGCTAACTCGTTCTCCTTCGATAAAAAGAATATTAAATTTCAGAACGAAGCAGCAGCTGAGAAATCGACTGGGCGTGGCATTCACGATAAGCGCTCAACACCGTATACTCAGGATCCATGCCCCCAACTTAGTAAAAGAAAAGGAAACTGTTGAAGAAGGCCGAAATAACAGTTATCCCTGAGCACGTATCTATACAAGACTCAGAGTTCGGGAAAGAAGATGCGACTAGAACTGACAAAGTTAATGAATACACGCAAAGGAGACTCAATCAGATATTCCTGTTAACTTACCTCAGACTGAGGTCTCCACTTCAATACCATCTTCAGTACTCTCTAGACAGATTCTAAAGATACTAGATCTCTTTGATCTAGTCGACATCGCAAACCGTGGCTTGGGGTCCGTATGCGTCTCCGATTCCCCGGATCGGGATATCTTGGATTAGATGATCATCCTAAGGAATCCCCGCACCGATGCAGAGGAGCAAAAGAGGCAAGGAGGAAATCGGCTACGAGAGCTAGCTAACATAACTTCTATGGACAACCTCCGTTCAGCTATGCTCATGCTCCTCAGTAAGAAGGGCACAGATGAACAACCTGCTCAGCCCAAGACTATATCTGACTCTGAACATGATGAGTCACCACCCAAGGAAGCAGACCAGGGATGATCTGCCTAGGGAAAGTCTCCCAGAGATGATGATGATTCACCACTGCCAGCTCCTTCATCAAGTGCCATCATCTCAGCTCCATCTACGTCACAGCGAAAAGACAAACCAAGCAAATCCAGCTAGCAAGCTACTGAGATCAAAGACGTATCAATGGTAACAACAAATAAATGCCTTAAGCGTCAGGGTCACAAAATTCTGTCTTCTTGACAAAGACATGAACTTCAAACGGAGCTAATCTACAGAGGCTTAGACTCAAAAATTGAGTGACCTGACTGCTGTAATGCAGAGGATCAGTACACCTCTATTCCTAATACTAATGATATTCTCCGTAAGGCAATTGATGTGTAGACGATAGACTTAAACTCTCAAATCCAACAGATTCTCAGCCTCTCGGCCCATACCTCGCCCAAACCTTTTTGATAAGAAGGTCGGCCGCATTTTCCGATGTCCTCAAGGCCGTTGAAGAGCGTTATCGACTAACCACTAAGAGTGTCTCTCGAGCACTCTTGGAACAAGTTAACGCCGGGTTAGCGTCTTTTAAGAATGAAGCTATTGAGCTGGTTGAAACATACCTAAAGCGAAACAAGGCCGAAAAGCCGAAGTACTCATAGTCGCCCGCATCGAGCATGATAAACACTGGGATAAGTACACGTACGCCTTCGTGGATGTTGAGGCCAAGCTTGAAACTATTACCCTTTTAGTCTCGGGCCCTTGCCGAAAAGGTCACCGCTTGGCCACTCGATTGATGAAGCCAAAAAGGGGGGAAGGAAGTAGGAGGAAACAACCGCCGACCTTCATAAAAGCCGAAGAGGCGACTACAACAGAACGAGCAAGAGAGAAGAGGTTAAGGGGTAAGGTTAAGGAGAACCGACTAACACGGTAGTTACAGGTGGCTCGCTCATTGAAGAACCGACTGAGGAAGAGCTTATACGCTCGCCGCAAAGGCAAAGCCATAGCCTCCGACAGCCCCCCCAAGCCTAAAAAGCCAAAAATTTCAAACTCCCGATAAGCGATCGCTCGACGGCCAAGGAAGGAAAAGCCAAGGCTAAGAACAAAGGCATACGGATCGGACTCCAAGTGCCTAAGAAATCGAGATCCGCTTTTGCCGAGGCAATCAAGAGCTTAGTCTTCAAAATCAAATTCGGCCGAAAAAGAGCTCTGAAGCTTCTAACTCCAAATCTAAATCACCAACCCAAAGACATTGAAGCAGAGCAGCATCATTCCCTCCATTGAGCTATCTAAAGAGCAAGAAGCGTAAATGAAAGCCATATGGAATGCCTCGTGGAAAGAGGCTTCGACATCACCGCTCGAGACGACCAAATTGAAGTTGCAAATGAGAGAGTAATATTAGAATATCTTGAGGCACAAAGACAGGAGGACTCGAAAAAGAAGCTGGGGAAAGGATCATTGAAAAGGATAGGAGCGTCCCGACAACGCCAAAATTCTTCGACGCAAAGAACACGAAAATTATATCAAGAGGATCACTTATCCAAGGACTAACCAATGGGTACCTTGAAAATCAATCGGAGGGGAGCATCAAGATCGACTTTATCAAGAGCTACTATATCTCAAAATCAAGAAGTGACTCAACCGATCCGTATAGAACCCGGAGAATTCTTGATGATTCCGCATCCGTAAGTCCATGCACATATATTGATCGCTCTCGAACACCATGACTAACACCAATGCACGTTAATTCGTAACTCTCTCTCCTCCTTACACTCTAGAAGGAAATATATGAACAAAGGAGATTAAGGATGAGATCAAATTTGACATGGTGAGGAAGGGATTTGAGCCGAATAATCCCGAAGATAGAGAAAAGATCAAGAAGCCGAGGGGCGGAGTATATTCCTCTTTATGGTCTTGATCTTCCCGAGAATAAGTTAGTTGACTTTAAAGCGAGATTGCAACAATTCAAGAAGGCCACTGATTCTCTTTTTCCTTCTCGCTTTCGATAGTCCTAGCTCTTTTTATAATAGAATTTCATGTACATGTAATTCCTCATCATTTATGAAATTTTATCTCTTTTTGGCCTAAGAACAAACATTCAAATGTTACTTATCTTTCTCGTGTGCTTCTCCCTTAGTTCTTCGTTAGTATATCTCCGATCTATGTTCTAAGTCTTAGAGGGAAATTGTGTTGTAAAATTTTTTTTTTGGGAAGTAAAGGTTTTCGCATCATCGAGTAGGGGGAAATTGTTGGGTATGAGTTCCAACATGATAAGATTTGAAGATCCCAAAACCCTTAGCCGAATGATAATCCTTTTATAATGTAAAAGCTTAGTTCGGCCAAAGCATTTTAGGAACTTAGTAGGCTAGCTATAGTTCGGTTCTGCGGTTCAAGAGGAACATCTATTCTCACCGGAATAACTCAAAGATCAAGAAACCCAGCTTTGCTATTTGAGAACCCACTCGAATTTGTAAAGAATTCAAGCCAAGTTCTTAATATCTCGTAAGAATGTCAATAGAAGACAATTCAAGAAAAGGTCCCAAAGGAAGTCAACTCGCTGTTCTCTTGAACAAACCTCACCTAGACTCTAACCTCGACCAATTAAAAGTCGCCAAGAATGTACCTACTCGCCACAAAGCTACATCCTAGGCCGAAAAAGAGGAAATCCCTATAGTGACATTCAAAATGAAAATGGTTGTTTTTCTTATCGCTTTCGACACGTGTCTAGCCAAAAAGACATCGAAAAGATCCAACATTGTTGGGATGATGATTCGCATAAAGGAAATTCGGAATCAACCAACACGCAATGTAGCCGAACATATTTATAAATACGACGTAATCAATCCTGTGTAATTCAGGTCGATGAAGAAATACTCAAGTGGTAACCGAGATCTCTAACTCGGGGGAACTATTAATGTTCTTGAGCCGAATGCCCCCGAAGCATAATCTTGTTACCGAACTGCTTCAATCACGTGATAGTACCATTGAAATTCCTAATACACCTACTATTTGTGCAGAATCAATTCCAGATGAATTAACAAGACACCGTCGTTCATGGTTAGATGCTCATAGTTCGATCTTATAATAGGGAGATCCTCCAAACTAGTGTCAAGATAAGATCCGCATTTGTCAAGGAGAAAGTGTTTTATATTCCTGCTTCATGTCTACCAAGAACCTTAGACGATTGAGGATATGATGAATGATGCTGACTGGAGGATCACTCCTAGCAAGAGGAGCTCAACCAATTTACCAGAAACGACCTATGGACGCTTGTAGACAGACCTAGACATCAACACGTGATAGGAAGAAACTGGGTGTTCAAAAACAAGCGAGATGAAAACAACGTCATTGTCAGGAATAAAACTAGACTTGTTGTCAAAGGATATTGTCTAGCAAAAGGAATAGACTTGATGAAACGTTCGCTCTAGTTGCAAGATTGGAAGTCATTCGTCTATTCCTAGCATATGCAACACATCAACAATTCACAATCTATTAGGTGGATGTGAAGTCAGCTTTCCTAAATGGCACACTGAAGGAAGAAGTCTACGTTGAACAACCAACCGCCAGCCAAAGCCATGGAACATCATAGTGTAAAGAACTTAAGAAAAGCATTGTAATGCAAAACAAAAGGTCGCACCCTATCGACTTTCTACGCCGTCGAAAGGTTTTTAGAAGGAAACAAGAGATCGCACCGCTCGCCGCATCAAGTCAGAAGATGACATCCGACTATACAGATCTATGTGGACGACATCATCTTTGGATCTAGGAATCTGACCATGTGTCAGAAATTTGAGCAGATGATGAAGGCAAAGTTTTAAATGTCAATGATGGGAGAATTGACTTATTTCCTTAGATTTCATGTCAAACAATCCAAAAAGGGAATATTCATTAATCAAGCCAACTTGATATAACTTATGTTGTAGGTGTATGCGAGAGATTTCAGGTGAATCCCTAGCCGAGTCATGTGGACTCAAGCAAAGAAGATTCTTCGTTACCTAAAAGGAAAACCTCGATGTCGGGTTATGCTATCCCCGCTAATGATAATCTTGAACTAACCGGTTATTCTCTAAGCCGATTATGCAGATGTCGAATCGACACAAAATGAACCTCGTGAACATGTCGCCTCTAAGCAATAAGCTTATATCTTGGTTCTCCAAGAAAAAACATTCAGTAGCTACGTCCACTACTGAAGCATAATTTATGGTTGCCGGAAGCGTTGCGCCCAGATACTGTGGCTTCGACAACAGCTGAAATGTCGATTTACTGCGATAGTACCAGTGCAATTGCAATTACACATAACCCATTTCTACATAAACGATGCAAGCACGTGGACATACGGCATCATTTCATCGTGAGATCATGTCGAGAAGAAGGATATCTTGATGGGGGAAAAATCCACACCGATAAATAAAGGGCCGATATTCCGACTCGCACTTCTACCAATCCGCATTTAATGAACTCTCGTAGATCTAGGTCTACCGGATCCTACCGACTCAACTCAAGAAGACGATCCGTAGGGTACCGAGTAAGGGGGAACTTACTCTGCATCGCTGAAATACTCAGCCGTGTTCATAGTGGTATCACCGACTACTTTGTTCTACCGACAAAGTTATGAGTATTTACTCAAGCATTTGGTGATCGCATGTCATAGCATTTATTTTTCGCCTTTAATGTTCATCGTATGTCATTAAGTATATCGTTTTTATTAAACGCATGACATTCCATAAAAGTGATTAGCGCCGCATTAAATGCATGTCATTTCACCTTACCTCTTAGATGATAGAGATAAGAAGGTCGAGATTATAGGGCGGCAAGTAATCGTAACCTCTTATAACATTCAATCTGAGCCGTCCACATTTCAAAATCAAATTCATCTCAACTGCATGCAGAATAAACCGTTCATATTCAAACATGATACATGTATGCATGTATATCTCATCTAAATACATTTCCGCTATTTTTGAGCGATCTTGTGTTAGGCAAGTATTCTGCTTTAGAAATCCATCACATTCAAGCACAAGTCCTTCAGTAAATCTCTTTAAAAACTTTATCCACTCTACTAACTTACTCTATTTTCAAGTGTTAAAACTTAGTTTGCGTATCCGCCATATCAATGGCGCCGTTCCTTGATAAGGTTGTTTTGATCCCATCCAACATGGAGGATATTATCAGCGGCAAGAGAGTCTGGTTCGAGCCGGTACTCGCATTCCGATCTTGCGGAGTGGAGTGTATAGAGCGGATTTACAACCTTCTTTAGTCGTCAGACCTAGAATCCATTCTGTCTAGGGCTCCCATCCATTGCTTTTCGAGGAAGGTTACGAAATTCTTCCTCAACATCCATGAGGGAGTAGATGGTCAGGACATTTCTTGTTTCAACTTCTAGCAAGAAACAAGTAACGACGGTTGGGTAGAGAAGATTCCTGAGCTTGATATTGCTGACTGTCTTCAACCCAATTTTCATCTTTCCAACACCGGTATCTCTCCGATAGGGTACAAAGAATTGTCCATCAATAAGTACCTATCTAGGTTCAGTGGAGAGCAGAACATCATATTCAAATCGGCATTCCCCAAGAATTGGCTGCTCCTTGAATATTGAGGATTGGCATACGTTGTCAACCATATCCTCACCAGTTTAGCTGGATCCTATGATCAATAGTCTACGATCAGGCTTCAGATCATGATGGCCATAGTAGATGACGCTCATGTGAAATTGACAGAGTTTTTCGTGTATGAAGTTCAAGGCCCAGATCCAAGTTTGTCTACAGAGAAGACAAGAATTCCATGCACCTGATCCCGTAGGGCAAACTATTATATGGTACAAAGGTGTACATTCTGATTGAAGATCATTGTCCGGACAAGTGGTCTTCCCCTGACGCGCACTCATGTGACAAGAAGAACATCACCGCAAGTGCGGCAGCACCGAGAAGTCCATTAGACGAGGAGCGCATGACAAGTATCCTCTAGTGATTACTCGTGATCCTCGTCCCAACTCACCTGAAGAAAAAGGAAGACACCGAAGAAAGCCGAACCTTCGCAGGTGATCCCTTGGCGACCATCTCAACCACGATTCGTAGTCCGGGTCAGGAGGATGTGACTCAAGGATAAGGTCGAGAGGATTAAATCTCGACGAGACTCGATATCCAAGCCGACATTCCTCGACCGAGATCTCCACATCACTCCCTACCCCGCATTGCTAGAGGCGAGCGTAGTTGTTGAGTTGATGAGATTCCCAAGATCATTGATCATGCTAATCTCACGGATATTACCGTTAGGGCAAGGGTTCGATTCGCCTTAGATTCCGTGAATGGGACTCGCTTGCCGAGACGATCACCCTCCCGGACAATTCCCGAACTTGTCCAAGAAGAGCGGACCTGAGAGAGGAGATAGGCTATGGCGAGCCTGCCGACATAGCGCCAATGGATGATCTTGGAGCCACCATGCCTAGGCTCCCAAGGTAATCCGACAGCTCGCTCAAAGACGCGACTCAATCTCGACTCTCGTCCCGACTCACCACCCAAGGATGCGGACCAGGAGGATCTCGCCGAGGGAAAATCTCCCAAGGATGACTCACCACCGCCACCTACTCTATCTTCGTGCATTGTCGTCCCCACGCCCGTCAAAATCTCAGCCAAAGAAGTAGTCGAGATATCAAGCTTCGAGATTTCAAACTTCAACACGACGTCGATCAACAAGTGCGTCTGCGTCAAGCACACAAGAACCGTCTCCTAACCATGGACGTGAATTCTAAATGGACCGAATTCACCGAGGCTCGACTCGACGCCGGGCACTTATCCGTCAAGTGAAGAGGATCAAGCACACCATCTAATCTTAATGCTGAAGAGATCCTCCTGTAAGCATTTCAGGAGCAGAGGACCGATCTGAATAATCAATTCCAATCTATGGCCCTAGATCGAGTCCTAAAGGCCGTTGAAGAGTGCAACAAGTTCACTACTGAGAGTGTTGCTAAGGCACTCGTGGAACTACATGAAGCCTGCACACTCATTAAAAAGGATGCCATAGATTCAGTAGAGGCATACCTTCGACGGATTGAGGCTTAAATTCAGAAGTCCTCGCAGCCGTCAATGCTGAGCATGACAAGTAATGGACAACCTACACTGATGCAGCTGGAGATGTTCCAGCAAAACTCGAGTCCATTAGCATGTCAGTCGAAGAGCTTACTACGAAGGTCACTACCCTAGCAACTATCATTGATGATGCCAAAAAGGGGGAAGGAAGTAGAAGTGATCAACTACTAACCCTCTTGAAGGTCAAGAGGCGTGTGTCCTAGTAAAGCGAACTTCGTAAGTCACCGAGAAAGTAGCTCGAAGTAAAGGGGAAGAAGCTAAACAGGAGAAGGCTCAGGAGAGCCACTGACGAGCCATAACCGAAGTGACAAAAAACTTAGACGCTTTAACCAAAGAAGAGCCACCACTGTGTCGCAGATAAGGCAAAGCGATTGCTTCTCCAAGCCCTCTAGAATATAAGAAACCGAAATTCGTAACGCCGGAGGAGCAGATCGCATATGACGAAAAACTGGCGAGAACTTCGTGGCTAGATGAGAAGAAGTAGACAAAGCTAAGAAAGGTGTTCGTATTCGATCTCCGCTTCCTACCCGAACAAGATCGCAATAATTAGGCAAACTAGGTCACCGCTCAAACTCCTCCCAAGTCCGAACAATCTCGAGAAGCCTAGGGCACCTAAGTCCACATCAACCGACCGAGCGACTCGTAGACTCAGCAAAGCATATCCCTTCAACCGAGCTTTTTAAGAGATAAGAAGCGTAAATGAAAGAGTTGTGGGATAGTTGTGAGAGAGGAATGGACAATACTACTAAATCCGCATCGTTGGTCCCGAGATAAACATTCGTGTGTAGGGGGGTGAATACACCCGAAAAGTTTCTCAAAACGCGAACAATCCTTTTCGGAGAGTCGCCTTGTCAATAAATTCAAGAGACCCGTAGATAAGCTATAATAGAATCGCGTGGACGAGAGTGACCGACTAACCGATGCCTCGCTAGCCGACCGATGTCATAATTTAGTACCGTTCGCAAAAGTTCGCAGAGTGTGCAAATGTGTAGGCCCAATTCAGTTGAGTTTGAAAACGTTTTTATTAAAACTGTTTTAGTATATTAGTGCAATCTTTTAAGCTTTGCTGAAACTCAGTTGAATGATTTTGAAAGATAATTTTCAGTGTGAACAAAAATCAATGCAACAAGAAAAACTAAACACTGAACACAACAATTTTAAAGTGGTTCTGATATCAACAATCATACGTCCACCGTCCCGAAAAGATCGGGGAGGCTATTTTATTATACCGAGTTAGTCTCAATCGGTTTATGCACTGGACAAACATTGGTCTTGAAGATTATACTCGAGCAAGTCTCGCTTACAAGTATCAAAATGAAGTGTTTGACAAACTCTCGTGGATGCACTCCTTCAATCTAAGCTATAGATATATTAAGCTGAGCTTAGGTTAGAGGGAAGGGAACAAGAATGTGGCTTCTAGAGTGACGAACTGTGAGGAATAAGCTCTCTGGGTTCATGTTCAATCACTTAGATACTAGAGGCTATTGATTCAAATTCACCGGTTCCCTTTGAGCAAGAATGTCACCTTTCGCTTAAAGTAATTCTCTCAAGTTCTTGCACAAAGCTTAAGTCGGTAGGAATTTGCTCGTAATCGCCGCGCGTGTGTCGTTGTGTCTAGGTGAGCTTCGATCGGAATTCTTCCCCTCTACTTATTAAGGTGCACCATGGAAAGATCCGTTGGAGACGACGATCAATATGTCCTCTCTTTTCGGGGTAGCTAACGGCTCTTTCAAAGAAATCGCATGCATTCTTTTCCCTCCATTGGGGGAAATAAGCCGACTTGCAGCCTTTAATTAGAAAGTGGACAACTAGCTACTCATCATTGGTCGAGGTGTAGAAAGTAGCTGAGACAAACAGACTTCGAAGCAGATCTGAAGATGACTTCTCTGAACACCTCGTATGATTCTACTGATTTAACAAGTAAGATCACTGACAGTCAAGAAGACTGTCCGGCCGTTGCTGAAGTCCGATCTTGGTTCGCTTGTATACCCCGCCGAGTCCAACTCTATTGATGGTAAACCATGAGTTCAGTGAACCGCTCCTGCTGAGTCAAGTTCTACTGACTCCTTTCAGTATGCTGGTCCTACTGAGTCCAGCACTACTAAGAAAACCTCTCATTATGCTGCTCCTACTGAGTCCAGCACTACTGAGTCTTTACTCCATGGTACTGAGGCTGATAGTCTACTGAAGAGTCAGCAGACAGAACTGAGTGCCTTAACCATGCTAAAAGAATGTCTACTGAGTCTGAAACTCTAAGAGACAAAGGCATAACACTTACAACTCAATGGTTCACCAATCAGATTAGGGTTTGGGATCATTCAAATCTTCTAACACTATACTACTGAATCATCTCCCAAACACGCACGCATCGTAGAGGCTAGAGAGATATTACATAAAGCTAATCTAGAGGCTCTTAGGCAAAGAAACGGAGAGAAAACATCGATAGAGATTTCCCCTGAGAAGGACAGAAGTATTCCTACTACTTCTAAGTTCTTCGGAGGTAGAGAACCACGAACCGACCTGAAGAGAGTTCTTCACAAGAGAACTGATGATTGGGTTCATGGAAGATTGACTTCATCAAGAGATTCTATATCTGAAAAATATATGATGATCAACTCGATGTCGATGACAAGTACAAAGAATATCCGATGGCAATCGATCCTCCTCTCTATCCTCAAATCAAACCCTTCTCGCCGGCTTAGGTAAGGTTCTCGTGAGCACCTAAGAACAAATCTTTGCCACCTCCTCTCACACATCAAGATAATATTTGTAAGAGAGAGATAGAGGAAGAAATCAATGACACCATCACACGAAAAGATTAGACAAGAATGATGTTGGAGACAGGGGAAGAGATCAAGGCATCGAGGAATAGTGGTTTATTCATCCTACGGCCTTGAGCTTCCCGAGAAGAAGTCGTCCGACTTCAAGGCAACTATTCAAGAATTATAGTCTTATAGTCTTCGGGATTATAGAATTAGATTGTTATGTACTTGAAATATTCTCATATCATCTATGACATCTTTTTTTGTTTGGCCTTCAACAATTACTCATTGTCACTGGGCCGTGTTTTTGTCTTTCAACAGTACTGGTCACCTCAGTGATTAGATCACACACCCACATATCTGATTACTTATATGTTTCTCTCTGTGGTTCAATTGTTTAGACATTTTTTAGAGAGATATTGCTTGTAATATGATAAGGGGATATTGTTAGACTTTAGTCACATGATCTATAAAGATTCGTATTGATTAGATAGTCGCCTTTGCCGATCGAGATAACCTTGATGTAAAGAGCCTTTCGCCCGAATATTTCTCCCGATATTGTGCTTAGAATATCTTGTACTCCCTCCGTCCCATTCATATTGACCCCTTTTCCATTTCGGTCCGTTCCATTTCTATTGGCCCCTTCTAAAAAAGAAAAAGAAAAATATTACATTCTCTCATATTTTATTATTTCTCTCACCTACTTTATCATCCACTCTCTCACCATCTCACTCATCTTCTCTCTCTTACTTTATCACCAACTCAACTTTCTTAATTCCTGTGCTGGAAAGGCAAGGGGCCAATATAAATGGGATGAAGTGGAGTAATAGTTTTTAGCAAAGTCAATAGTAGTTGATTGTAAAAGGTTTTCGCAACATCAAATAGGGGAAAATTATTTGAATGAGATTCATATGATAAGATTTGAAGATGCCAAAACCCCTAGCCGAATGATGAACCTTCGATATTGTAATAACTTAGTCGAGTTCGCCTTGTTAGGAACCTAGTAGGTAGAGTTCAAGAATCGTGTGTTTAGTAAAAGATTCCGCACTCAACCGGAGAACTCGCATCGTGGAAGTCGGCTGGAAAGCTATCGACCAAGTGAATCTACAAAGGATTTCGAGCCTATGAACCGAATTGACGTGGACGAATGTCGCAGAGAGATACATCTTTTGAAGGTCCGAGGATTTAAAGGAAGTTAACTCATCGTACTTGGACCATGAATAAGCCCTCACCTACTCTCATAACTCCGACCAATAAGGAGCCGACATAAAGTCGCCCCTTAAATGGAAAAAGTGGAAATCTCTACCGTATCCCTACTTCAACTTTCTAATTAATATGGTCGTTTTCCTTGTCTTATTTGACACGTGTCTGGACTCCTCCAACGGATCTATTCACAAATCGAAGACTATAAACAAAAAGGGTCTTCATGCGTAAAGACAATCCAACAACGGAGAGCACAAGCTTTGAAGCCAACATACTCTAGGGAACAAAAAGCCAAACAAAGTGAAGAACCTATTCATTCGAAGATCAATCTTTAGTTCTTATCTCTCGAGATGCTTTAGTTCCCCTTCTCTATCTAAGCATGCTAATTGTAATATTCAATAGCTTAGAACCTCGAAGGAGTTCATCTTTTAACTGTTCTTATTGTAAGAACTCCTTCATAGTTGGAGAAATTCTAACCTTCAAATGTTAAGAACTGTAAAGTCACTACGACTATAAGTAGATATCTCGTCTTACATACGATTGATCGAGGCTTGCTTAGTTTATGCAAACAAGTGAGAATCGACTCGTGAACATATCAACCGAGACTTGCTCGCATAATTAATACAAGAACTCCCGCTTAGTTCGAGACAAATGACGTAGGGACCCAAATGCCGTGTCCGAACCACTTAAAAAATTGCTTGTCTTAATTTTAACCGCCGTGACCGATTAATGGTTCATTCTGCATACAACTGAGTTTTAATCAAACAACATAAAAATGAATTTTCACTGAGACGATTTTAAGGGCCGACACTTTCGCGCACAACTTCTATTGTTGAACTAGTATTCACTAACATAAGTCGCAAGGATTGTACTCGTAGGGAGAATCTCAACCCACACTGGCCGAGAAAGTTTATTTTGCTAACCGACAAGTTCCCAGAGCAATCTTCGCCTAAAGCCGACTTTCGCTTTCTAAGTTTGAATTTGCATTCAGTGTATTCACCCCCCCCTTGAAGCTCGTCTCTAGACCAAAATTTATGAATCTAAGACAGAATGAAGATGAGCTCAAGGATATCTCCCGTATATCGTGACGCTAAGAAAACTCGATAATGTATGGGAGGCAAAGACTGCTGATATTGACGTTGATGACTGCCTCAGCAAGAGCTTCGATCTTCCTAATGAAGGGATCTCTCCAATTAGCTACAAGGAGACTTCTATGTAAAAATATCTTTGCCGATTCAAATGGGCATAAAGATATTGTATTCAAAGCAAGATTCCCAAAAATTAGCCGCTCCCCGAATATCGGACCTTAGCTTACATCGTCAACCACATCCTTGCAAGCTCCGCCGCCTCTTTTGATCAGCCTATCGAGCGGTCAAGATCCAAATCATAATGGTCATCATGGATGGAGTCCAAGTTAACCGGACGAAGATCTTCATTACACGAAGTTCAAGGCTCATTTTAGAAGTTCGTAGTGATGCAAATAAGGTCTCTTCAACCGATCCCTAAGAGGAAACTACTATACGGCAAGCAACGTGTCTATCATGATCTAAGACTTCGCCTAGGGATAGTGGCCTTCGCAGCACTCATTCCCATTCGATAAAAAGTCCATCAAATTTCAAAACGGAGCGGCAACTTAGAAATCAATCGGGCGTGGAATTCATGATAAGCTCTCGCCCCTTCCACCGAGGATCTAATTCCACCTCAGAGAAAGATGAGGAAACCGTTGAAGGAAGCCGAGACAACAAGCTTATCCCCGAGGAGCATGTATCTATACAAGATTTAAAATCTAGGAAAGAAGATGTGACCCTTACCGATAAAATCAAACGGATACACTCGGAGGATACTCGCCGATCTTCATACCGACTTACCTCCTGACCGTGGTCTCTACCTCAAGCACCTCAACTTTAGTACGACATACCACTGAGCTACTAAAGAAATAGCCAACAAATTCTCGAGACACTAGATCACTCGATCTAGTAGACATAGAAGTAAGGGCTAAGTGTCCGCATACCTCTCAAATTCCTAGATTGGGATATCTTAGAAGAGACCTTCGACCTCGTGACGCCTCCTAGTACCGATGAGTGAGGAGCAAACGCCAAGGAGGAAATTAGCTATGGAAAGTCACCGATATTGCATCCATAGATGACCTCCATTCAGCCATGCCGATGCTACTAAGTTCGAATGATGAGTCCGAAGCAACCCTCTCACCCTAAACCCAACCTCGACACTAAACATGATCAATACCACCCAAGGACGCAGACTCAGGGAGGATCTCGCCGAGGAAAATCTCCGCACAATTATGATGATGAATCACCACCTTCACCTCCTTCATCTCGGTGCCATCATCTCAAAGACCTTCTACATCTCAGCTCAAGAACCCACCATCCGGTGAGGCAAAACTAAGCCTGGCCAAGCTATCAAGTCAAGAGATAAAGGACGCTTCAATTGCAACAATCAACAAGTTCCTAAAGCGTCACTGGTCACAAGAACCGTTTTCTTACCAAAGACGTGAAATTAAATGGAGCCACTCTACTTAAGGCTCGTATGCAAAAAATGAGTCACCCGACTACCGAATTGCAGAGGATCGCACACCAATAATTCCGTATATTGATGCGATCCTCCGCAAGGCACTCAAGAATAGAGGACAAATCTTAATCGTGAATTCCAACATCTACCGTAGTGTCAAACCCGCACCTTCGCTGAGATGATGGCCACTGCATTGTCTGACGTCCTCAAGGCCATAGAAGAACGCAATTGATTAACCACTAATAGTTTCTCTAGAGCAGTTGTGAAACAAGTTCACGCCAGCCGTGCCATCAAAAGGAAGCCATTGAGCTCGTTGAAGCATATCGGAAAAAGAATGAGGCAACCTAAGCCGAACTACCCGCAGTCGCCCAAACTAAACCCGAAAAATATTGGGACGAGTGGACGCACGCCGTCAGAGATGTCAAAGTGAAGATCGACACACTAGATCGCATGCCTCAAGCCTTACCGAAAAGGTCACATCTTTGTCCACCCCGATCGATAATGCCAAAAGGGAGAAAGAAGTAGAAGTAGATAACTACCGACCCTCATCAAAGTTGAAGGGACGGTTGCATACAAAAGCACAAAATAAAAAGCTAAGGGGGGAGGATTTGGATAACCTATAGAAGTAGCGATCACTTAACCGGCTTAGTTAGTTGAAGAGCTAACCGAAGATGAGCCAAGCACGATCAGCTACTAAGGAAAAAGCCAAAGCTGCTGACCGTCCACCCAAAGCTCAAAACTCAAATTCCGATCGCCGTCGAGCGATCGCCTTTGATGAACAAATGACAAAAGAACTCCCAAGAGCAGAACAAGGCAAGGCAAATACTAAAAAAGAAAGGCATTCAGATCGAACCAGTAGTGCCAATGAAATCGAGATCTATTGTGCCTAGACAATCAAGAGCTCAAACTAGAAAGACCAAGTCTGTTGAAAAAAGCTTCGTAAGCTCAAGTCTAAGTCGCTGAACCTAGCGAGGTTGAAGCCGATATCAAGTTGAACATTCCCACTATAAAACCATCCAAAGAATAAGAAGTTGAAATGAAGGCTATATGGGATGCATGTGAGAGGACTAGTCATAATCGCCGAGGCCGCATAAATTCAAGCCGCAAAGGAAAGAATCGGATTAGCGCATCTTGAGGCAACAAAGTAGAACAGAGAAGGAAGCCGGGGAAAGAGTCCCCGAAAAGGATCAAAGTATGCGTACTCAAGTCCAAATTTTTCGATGCAAAGAGCGTAACAATAACATCAAGAAGATCATTCATCCAAGGACCTGCCAAATGGGTACTTTGGAAAATCAATCAGAATTTGGAGCGCATCATGGTCAACTTCATCAAAAGTTGTTATATTTGGAAGACAATGAATGAAGTCATCAAAACCAGACGTGCTTTTCGTGAGAATTCTTGATGATCTCGTAATGAGAACTATATGCGTAATATTTGATTGCTCTTGAACAATCGTGTCTCCTCTCAAAGCACCCGAATTCCGTAACTCTCCCTCCTCCTTGCACTTTAGAAGGAAACATCTGCACAAATGATATCGAGGATGAGATAAAGTTTGCGATGGAGAGAAAGGGTCTTAAACCGAATGATCCCGATGATAAACAAGAAATTAAAGAGTTGAGGAGCAGAATCTACTCTTCATATGGACTTGATTTACCTGAGAAGAAGTTAGCCGACTTCAATGCCAAATTGCAAAGAATTCAAAAGACTAGTTGATTCTCGTCTCTCCTTAGAGCTCGATAGAAATAGAATTTCGATGTACATGTAATCTCTATCATCATACATGAAACTCTATCTATTTTTGGTAGAAGACAACTACTCATTGTCACATGGCTGTTTTTATCTTTCAACAAATCTGATCACCCTAGTGATCGAAACACACACTCGCCTATTGCTTATCAATTTGTGTTTCTCCCTTAGCTCTTAAAGTCTCGTATCTTTTTTATTTGTGTCATAGTAGGGAAATTGTGTTGCAAAGGTTTTGGCATCATCAAATAGGTGGAAATTGTTGGGTATGAGATTCAAGATGATAAGATTTGAAGATCCCAAAACCATAGCCGGAATGATGAACCCGATAATGTAATACCTTAGTCGAGTTTAACATGTTAGGAACTCGCAGGTTAGCTGGAGTTCGTTAGCCGATAAGTTCAAGCAGAACAACTCTTCTCAACCGTAAGGACTCAACACCGAGGAATTCAGTGGGTGTTTCAAAACCCACAAAGATCGTAAAAGAAAATCAAGTCAAGTACCGAATATCTCAAAAGAATGTCAATAGAAGACAACTCAAGAAAAGCTTCGAGGAATTTGAAGCAAAGCCAACTCGGTACCAGCCGTTAGATTTAGAACAAACCCCACCAACTCCCTAACCTCGACCAATGAGGAGTTGCCAACACTCGTAACTACTCTACCAAAAAAGCTTCTCCTTCAAGATGGTCGTTTTCTTGTCATTCTTGAAACCCGTCTAGACCTTTTCCAATGGATCTATTCACGAGTCCATACTATAAATAGAGAAGAGTTTTCATGTTGAGAAAAAAACCGGATACCAAAAGAATAAAAGCATTCAAACGCTCTAGCGATCAAAAAGTTTATACAACGAAGAACTCATACACTAAGAGATTAATTAGTTCTTCACTCTAAAGATCTATTGTTCCCGATCTCCACTCTAAGCAATTCTTGTAATATCTAAAGCTTTGAAAATTCGAAGGAGTTCAGCTTATTAACTATAAAAAGAACTCTTTCTTAGTTGGAGAAAATCAAACCTCGTGTTTGAAACTCGTAAAGTCACTAAGACTATAACTAGTGTATTTTTCTTGCGCATGACGACTCAAACGTGCTCGCATAAATAATCAAGAACTCCCGCTTTGTTCAGACAATAGATGTAGGATCCAACATATCTCGAACCACTTTAAAAACATCTTGTGTTGATTTACTATTTTATTGATTATTTGTCCATATTGGATTCAACCGATCTTTAAAAATCACACTCAAAGATAAAACTTGTTTTCAAACCGAGCCGAAAATTATTTTCGCCGTACACTTTCGCACTCTATCTTATAATGAATTATCATTCAAATGATCAAGTTAGTAGATATGACTTAGTAGATAGACACCCTCTCGCCCACGCAATCGAGAAAGTTTATTCGCTAACCGACTTGATCCGTAAGCACAATTCAAGAGATACTAACTTTCGCGTTGAGTTGAAATTTGCACTCAAGTGTATTCACCCCCCCCCCCAAACACCAAGGCTCATCTCTCGGACCAACATGTTTCTTTCTCGAAAACCTTTATGATGTAGAAATTCTGATAGTGTATAGTACCATACAGAGCCTTTCTGAGTCTATACACCTCATGTCCCTGCTGAAATTCGAGCGGTTGTTCTACATAGACTTTTTCCTTCGCACGCCGTTCAGAAAGCCGACTTTTTATATCCATCTCGATATACTTTGAAACGTTGATGTGTCACATAAGCTAGGAATAGACGAATGACTTCCAAACAAGTGACTAGTGTAAAACGTTTCCTCAAAATCTATTCCTTCGCCTTGACAAGCATCCATTCGCAACTAGTCTAGCTTTTGTCCCGCCGATGACGTTACTTTCATCTCGATTGTTCTTAAAGACCCACTTTGTTCCAATAACATGTTGGAGCTTTGGTCCGTCAACTAGCTCTCAAACATCATTCCCGACGAACTAGTTCAGCTCTTCTTTCGTACGGGCGATGATCCAGCCAAGATCGCTCAAAGGGCCCTCTATGTTCTAAGGTTCTTCAAGACAAGAAGTAGGAATATAGAGCGCTTTCTCCTTGATAGAATCTGGATCTTGTTTTTAAACTAGTTGTCGGATCATCAATTACAAGATTTGAAGAATGACCATCAAGCCATGAATGTCTTTTTTCTTTTTCTTCTTCTCCGAAATTACTTATACACGCATGGTAGGATTATTAAGAATTTCAAATAGTACTGCTCGAGATCGACGAATTTCAAAGAACGAGGTCGGGATCTACCGAGTCACCAGTTCGGGGCGTTAAGCTCAGAACATCATTAGTTCCCCCCCGAGGTGTTATTCTAAGTGTTGGCCGCGCTACCACCGGGTTTCTTCATCGACCCGATTTACCCGGATTGATTCTGCTCGCAGAATGAATCGGTACAGCTACAGCAAAGCTTGTCGGGTGAATGTGAATTATTTCATCATCTGAATCATCATCCCAATAATACTGGATTCTATCAGCGTTATCAATTAAGTTCAACTCCTGTAGTTTGTTGCTGACAACTTCACTATCTTACTTTGATATTTGTTATTTGTCCCGTAACAAAGTTATTAAATACAACATAAGGGATTTCCTCCATTCAAAGTTTCCGTTAGTTAAAGACGTTGAAGGCTTTGCTGACCTTTGAGTATTCTTAGAAAACTCCTTCGTCAGACTTGCTATCAAAGACCTTTAACTGATCCTTTCCATTAGTGTGGATAAAGCACGAACAACCAAAGATATGAAAAGGAAAGATAGAAGGTGTTATCCCTTTCCACAATTCATATGGTGTCTTCAAATGAGCTTGTGTCAATAGAGAGCAATTCTTAGTATAGCAGGTTGAGTCAGTAACTTCTGCCCAAAACTTTGTCGGTAGTAACGTTCTTGCTGCTTCTTTGAGTGTTTTGTTCTTTCTTTCAGCAAGGTTGTTCTTCTGAGGCGTGCATCCTATTGAAGTCTCATGTTGAATACCTTCATCTTCGCAGTACTCTTTCATCATAAAGTTGAGGAATTATGCGCCTCGATTTGAGTGTATCCTCTATATTTATATATCCTTCTCTACACTGAGTGTTTTCAATAGTTTTGTGTCGGGTGATGATTCTATCCTCAGCACAAGAATACATAGTGGGAAATGATTCCCGTCTTCCGTATCGACATGCACTTAGTAGGCTTATGCTCCGAAGTGAATCTATGAAGATTTGAAAATCCCAAAACCCTATCTTGATCGGTGAACCATTTCTTTGTAATTGTTTTTGTCTCCGAGGGTTCGCACTCACCGTACACTCCGCTCTGGTTCAGCGCTCGCAGCTTATCACCCCTCAAAGCATGTATCGGACACAAAGCAGAGTAGTATAATCGAGAAGAGACAAAGTGAACCGAACTCAAGCAGAGTAGTTCACCGTGCTCGTAGCCGATCTTCGCAGAGCAATCTAAGCTTATTCACCGCCGAATCGTAGATCGACTCAAGAACGCCGTACAATCTTCTCGAACTCGCCGATCTTTTGAAAGATAATAAGCATAGTCAAATACGAGGAAGAAAGAAGTCAACTTCGCATGCCTCGAGGTCTCTGCTCGTCTCTCAACCGCTTTCTAAACCTTGACGAATGACAAGCAAACACGCGCCTTATACCTACCAAAGCCGGCAAGTCAACAACTTTCCTGAAAAGGAGGGAAAAGACACCGTCACTCTACTTCAAAAGAGCCGTTAGCTACCAAAAAGAGAGAGAGTAAGGGATGATCATCTCCAACGGATCTTTTCCAAGACTCTTCTCTATAAATAGAGGGATCATTCGAAATTTGAAGCAAACACGATAATAACAAATCACGACAACGAGAACTCATAGAGCATTCAAACGAGCCAACCTGCAAAAACCTAAGTCTTCCGCAAGAACTCGAAGAGCATTTCTCCAGCGAAAGACTACATTCTAAGCTCTTAGGGAACCAAGCTGAACCGATATACAAGCCCCTAGTATCCAAACGACGTTACACGAACTCATAGCTAAACTCAGCTATTCGTCGTTCTAGAAGCTACATTCTCGTTCCCTATCCCTCTAACCCTAAGCTCAACCGAATATATCCATAGCTTAGACGAAGGAGTTCATATTTGAACTTGTTCCTTATTGTAAAAGGACTCCTTCATAGTTGGAGAGTTTGTCAAACACTTTAGTTTGATAACCGTGTAAACTGAGACTTGTTCAGTATAAATTCCAAGACGCGGCTTTGTCCAAACAGGTACAAGCCGACCGAGACTAACTCAAGATAATAAATAGCCTCCCCGATCTTTCTGGACAAGGGACGTAGGATTGTTTGATATCCCAACCACTTTAAAAATCTCTGTGTCTCTCGCTTGTGTCTATTTACTGTTGCATTGATTTTAACTGATCATACTGAAAATTATCCTTTAAAATCATTCAACTCGGTTTCAGCAAACTTGACTGATCTCATTATTCTACTGAAACTGGTTTAATAAAAACGCCTTTCCAACTCAACGGATTTGGGCCTACACTTTCCGCACCACCGGACTCTATCCGGCCGATACCGACTCGACTGGCCGCCGCCAGCGTATCTCACAGAGTCGACACTTTACCAAACACGATTCGTAACAACTATCCGGCTCCATCAACTCATTCAAGACGATACTATCCTCGAATAGGACTGCTCGTGTTCTAAGTTGAGAAGATCGGTTTCGTGTGTATTCACTCTCTACACCCGAACGTGCTCCCTGGGACCAACAATTGGTATCGAGTGGGAGTTCTATAAGACTCTTATTATCTTGAAACCGGTCTACTTAAACGGATCCAAAAACGCTTTCACCGCATATCATTCTTCATTCATATCATTATTCATCATGACCGATATGTCGTATAAGGATGGTACCCATGTTCTCGCAGAGAGAACTATGGTGTATGGCGGGTCGAATGGAGGCTCATCTCGACCTCCCTCCATGACAAAGATGATCGAAGTACTTGAGGAAGGACCTATCGCTTCCTATGATCGATAGTGTCGTAACTCGGATCATACAATGAGGAGGAATGGTGACCGGAAGAAGATTCCTCAAAGACAAGTCTCTTCACCCCCGAGGAGAAGAAACTTCACAACTTGGACCGAGTCGCCAGAATGCCATACTAACCACCTTAAGTGATTCTTATCTCGGCAGGTTCGTGAATGCAAGACCGCAAAGGAACTCGGGATGCTCTAGCACTACCGAGTCGGGAACTCGAAGATCAAAGCTAACAAACTTGCGCCGAACTCCAAAAGCTAGAGAGTTTGTCTCTCACGCCCTGAGACACCATAGAAGATCTCAGCCAGTCGTATTCACGAATTTGATGAACTCCATCAACGGCCGGGAAAGATATTCTCCAACCGAGAAATGAATCTCAAAATACCGAGGGCACCGCGCATGGTCATCGGACTCCTTTTGCTACATTATTACGACATTCCGACTTAGATATTGTTACTCCCGGCCATATCTTTTCGTAACTTCAGCGCAGGAATTCGAGTTCGACGGACTTCAACTGAAGCAAATGAGCCGAAGCCGATACCAAAATAGACCATGCTTTCAAAGCATCAATCGCAAAGATCCCCCGCGTCGAGTAAGACCGAACCTTCACTCAACGACATACAAGAAGGAAGTCTCGCCGAAGTACGCACCGCTTGCCGTAAAGTATCGAAGAAAAAGGAGCGGCGCGTAAAAGTGACTAAAGCCTATCGAGAATCAAAAGGTAAGTCTCGAATACACGCCTAAACGTACTCCCGACTTGCATACTTCGAATGTGTAAAGAGGGATGACTCAAGACCATCAAAAGAAAGCGAAAGCAAAGAAGAAAGAGTCATCGCCTCGCTACAACCGTAAAAAAGCCGTGACATTATCGCATGATCTGCCCCGAGCTCAAGAGTGCCGAACGAGCAAAGACGCAAAGCAAGGAGAGAGAAATTTGCCAGAAGAGACAAGCATACATTGCCGGGTGAACTCTCGCATAACTCGAAGAAGTCGACTCCTTCATAGATTCATCCGATGATGAAGCAGCTTCATGGCCCTGAGCTTGAAGTCAAGAAACCCGAAAAGTGTCTAATGGCAGAGAGAAGCGCATGCGGTAAACTCTCATGAACTATTTAACTCTCCTTCACACCGCACACACGGCACTTCTTCGGAGCAGCACGAGAATCTGGATGTCAAGACAAAGATATGAAGAACTTCTAGACGAATGTATTCGTATTTAGTCTCAGCCTCGCAAGACTCTTCAGGAGTTGGATACCCCGAAAATAGAGAATCGAGACTTTCTCAAAAAGGTCGTTGTTATCGAGTCGAAGGACTCGTGTGTTGAGACTTTGGGGAGGAGATAGACTCTCCGATGGCCAAGTCTCAAAGATCAAGAAGATCGATCTCGCTCCGACCAATGACTTAACTCGTAAAAGATACCGAACGAAGCCATCAAGCAACAACCGTCGAACTTCGCACCGAGCATGAAACACTCAAGAAAAGTGATGATGTCCCGGAGAAATTCTGATGACCGATCGGTACATGGGCACCGAGAAGAAGTTGGAGGCTATGCTAGCAAACAACAAGCCTAAGCACTACAAGCAAGGACTTGGTTTCAGCTATGGCACCTCATCATCTCGCCCCCACCACTCGTAAGATCGGCTTGCCGATAGGGTTTGTTCGAGGGGAGACAATCAATGCGTATATTCTCAATCCCCTAGCAAAGAACAAACAAAATATGAAGGCACCTCATCCTACATATCGCACACCGACAAAAAGATCAACACCAAGACACCCCACCCACCAAGGGGGAACCAAAGAAATCTAAAAGGGCCGACAAGATGGACCTCCTCACCGACACATCCAAATTTCAATACGGTTCATATTTTTATGATCCTATAGTCGAAGAGGACCCAAGAGTCGAAAAGAAGAAAGCCGTGAAAAAGGCAAAGGCCGGGAGTCTACCACCTCGTAAGATCCGAACCCCGAACCTCCGAAAAGCCTCGTGAGTCAAGACAAGCGACTCACCCAAAGGTCAAATATGTCGACTCAAGTGGAAAGAAACCGTTTGAGACCACCGTGGTCGTTAGATAGATATGGGTTACTAAAACTAACATCTAAGGACCCAAAATAAAAATAAAGGGTACCTAAATATAATTCTCGTTTTGCAGTACACAAAGACCTATGGTATGTGGATAGCGGATGCTCTGGATTCATACGACATACAAAAGAGTCTCGTCAAGAATTATATCCCCGAAGAATGACCTGTAATCGAAGTTTGGAGACAATGCTAAAGGCTACACAAGAGGACATGGAACACTTAGCATCGAACCGCTAAAGTTCCAAGAGTATCATATGTTGAAGGACTTCAACATAACCTTCTCTCTCGTTAGTCAATTTTGTGATAACTCGAACAGAGTGATATTTGACGCCGGTTTCTATGATGTCATTGATAAATCCACTGGGAAAACAAGCATATCGTGTTCGCGCAAGAAGAATATCTATGTAGCCGACCGGAACTCACCAACCCGAAGCTTGTCCGTTAGCGAAGAACGACAACCGAACGGGGCGGGCTATGGCACGTAAGACTCACCCATCTCAACTTCAAAGCGCTCAACAAACTAGCAAGAAACACTCTAGCAAGAGGACCGCCAAATGAAGTATTCTCGCAAAGACACTCAAATAGTGAAGCATGTCGGAAGGGAAAGCAAACAAGGAATCAAAATCCACCCGCCCCATCTCCTTCCACCGATGGAATCCTTCACTGCTACACACGGATTTGTTCCGGTCCAATCTCTCCAACGACGATCGAGGCAAGAAATACGCTTTAGTGGTCATCGATGACTACTCGCGCTATACTGGGTCATATTCATTGCCAACAAGTCCGACGCCAAAACAGAGTTACCAAGGCTTCGAAAAGGCTCAAGCCGAGAAGAACACCAAAATTGTCAAAATCCGTTCTCCGACAGAGGAACCGAGTTCCTTAATTCTATGGTGGGAGGAGTTCTCAGCAGCGTAAGGAATAGAGCATGAGGCACGGCCGCACGCACACCTCAAAGAAATGGGAGTTGCCGAACGAAGGAACAACTCTCAAAGAAGCAGCTAGAACGCTACTGCAGTACTCGGGACTCCCACCAAATTCTGGGCGTAAGCCACCGATACGCTTGTTATACTGTAACCGATCTTTACCGACAAAGCAACAAAAGAAAACACTATATGAACTATGGAACGGCAGAAACCTTCTCTATCCTATTTCCATATTTTCGGGTGCTCATGCTTTGTCCACAATAATGGGAAAGATTAGCCAAAAACTTTTGATAGCAAGTCGATCAAAGGAGTATTCTTAGGATACTTCTGGGTCAACAAAGTTTTCGTGAGTATTCAACTATTGAACCCTTTGCGGGGAGGAAAGCCCCTCATGTTGTTTTTTAATGAGTTTGCTATCAAGACAATGAGCAATAACTCTAATTCTAATCTGAGGACATCAAGAAGCGCCTATAGTGATCTAAGCCTAAAAGACAAAGTCTAAAAGATCCAAATTTTTGTTGGGATGATGATTCGTATGAGGAAATCAAGACAAGTCTCATCGAATCTCAACCAAAGAAGAATGTAGCCGAGCCGATTAACCTCCCGAACGTAGTCAATCCCGTGTAACTCAGTCAATGAAGAAACCCTGCAGGTAACTCGAGACCACTATTGAGAATAACAACTCGTGGGGAAACATTTATTAATGTTCCCGAGCCGAATGCCCCGAACTCGGTGACTCAAAAGAGATCACACTCTCATTAACGAAATGCTTCAATCTCGTAATAGTACAACCCAAATGCCTAACTCACCTACTATCCGTGGGTTAACAAATTTCGATGAAGAGTCAAACATCAAGATCGTGGCTAGACACTCATACGCCGATCTCGATTATCGGAGATCCCTCAAAGAAGAGTAAAGACAAGATCCAGATTCTCGCCAAGGAGAAAGCGTCTTATATTCCTCGCTTCTTGTCTACTTACTAACCTCGCACGATCGAGGAAGCACCGAAAGATGCCGATTGATCATAGCGATGCAGAGGAGTCGAATCGCTTCACGAGAAACGAAGTTTGGGAGCTTGTTGATAGACCCCGCATCAACATATTATTGGAACAAAATGGGTCTTCAAGAACAAGCGGGGCGAAAACGACGCCATAGTAAGGAACAAAGCAAGACTCAGGCAAAAGACTACCGACAAGCTAAAGGAATAGATTTTGATGAAACGTCGCTCCAAACTGCAAGATCGGAGGCAATTAGACTATTCCTAGCCTACGCAACACTTGAAAGATTCGTAGTCTATCAAATGGATGTGAAGTCTGCGTGCCCCGAACGGCGTACGTAAAAGAAGAAGTCTATGTAGAACAACCACCCGGCTTTTAAGCAGGACATCAGTTTATGTACTCGTAAAGGCTCAGATGGGTTAAAACAAGCACCGTGGCTTTCTTGGGTACGATACCCTATCTCGAAGTTTCTTCTTCGGTAAAGGTTTTCTTTAAAGGCACAAGAAACCGCACTCTATTCAAAGATTCGACCGGAAGATGATCTACTACTTGTGCGCATCTATGTAGATGATATTATCTTTCGATCAAAGAATGTCATCATGTGCCAACAATTTGAGAAAATGATGAAGGATAAGTTCGAGATGTCAATGATGGGGAGAAATGAACTACTTCCTCGCATTTTAAGTCAAACAACCGAAAAGGGGACGTCAAGAATCAAGGAAAATACACTCGAGACCTCATCAAAAGATTCGGTTGCACATCCTAAGCAAACCTATCAAGATCCCGATGAACACAAACATGAAAATTGATCTTGATATGGAGGGAGTATCGAGACCAAACTCGAATTTCGTGTTGTAATTGGTTCTTTATTGTACTTAACGCCTACTCGTCCCGACATAACTTGTGCTGTAGGTGTTTGCGCCGATTTCAAGGCGAATCCAAAGCGTAGTCACATGGACTCAAAGAAAGAAGATTCTCCGCTATCTCGAGGAACACCGACACGGGTTTATGGTATCGAGCCGATGATAATATAGAACTAACTCGAGTTACTCGATGCCGACTATGCAGGTGTAGAATTGACCGAAAGTCAACTTCGTCAGAATACGCTTGGCGCGCAGCCGATCTCAAGGTTTTCAAAGAAACAAAGACTCGCAGCCACGTCAACCATCAAGCCGAATACATGGTCAGCCGGAAGTTGCCGCGCCTCAAATCCTTCGGCCGAGACAAAGCAACCTACGCTGACTATGATGTCTTTCGAATGAAGCGCCAATCTTTCGCGACAAAGCACTCGTTGGCTATTGCAATCACCGTAACCCCGTACTTCAAACAAGATGCAAGCACGTGGACACGACATCACTTCATTCGTGACCATGTCGAAAAGAAGGATATCAGACTTGTGAAAAGATCCATACTGACGTACAAAGGGCCGATATACCGACCAGCTCTAGCCAATCTAGATTCGAGAACTTTCAAGCAGAGCTAGACTGCTGACCCTACCGACTCTGGGCCAAGAAGAGGTTTCGTGGAGAGGAGCATTCGGCAGTGGGGAATGTTCACTCAATACCGAGTAAATTCAAGACGTAGAGACTCAAGAATCATCTACACGAGGTATCACCCGACTACGATGTTCAACCTGACATGTTTGCGTATCTCTACTCGCAGTAATTAATAGAACCGTAATATGCATTTATTGTTCGTAGCCGCATCGTATTTAATATCTCTGTGATTGTCATTTAATATTAACGGCTTACATTTAATGCACGACATTTTATACATAAGTATGCCGAACTCGCCACGTATTTAATGCATGTCGTATCATAGTTACTACTTAGGCAAGTTACAACCGGTTTGATTTAGGCGGCTTTGTGATCATTACCTATAATATACTATTTAATTCTCGACCGTCCATCTCATAAAGCAAGTTCAAACTCGCCATTGATCGATAATTGTTCATCTTCACTTAGATATATATTTTCGATCATACCTTAGAAACCGCCATTAGCATACTTCAAATCTTTTACTCCTAAAATCTCGAGATCTTTCTAGCAAACCCTACTTGCATATTTCTTAAACGCCCGCTTTTTCATTGGATGATTATTAGATCTATTACAATAATTTTTTTTAAATTCAAAGATCGCTATACCGATTGTTCTATCGAGTTCGGACATCGATAAATTCTTCTTGTGACGTATATAATGGCGAGTTCAAATATAACTGTGGACGCTCCCGTAAACAGCAGGAAATCTTGATAAAGACCGTTCCTGTGTGAACCAGCCATGGAATTCGGCGCTTGCGACCCGGATTTCATGGACGAGATCTCATCTCGCTTCTCGTAGAATCCGGTCCTCGGAGGGCTTTCTATCAAGGAAGCCGACGTCTTCCTTCCGAGGCAAGTTGTCAAGTCTACCTAAATTCCGCACTCGTAGCCGGTGATATCATCGGAAGATTTTTCGCACACACCATCGGCGAAGCCGCTCATACTCAAAGCGTATGTCGATCAAGGAAGCACCGAGGAGAAGCTTTGATCTACCTTCCGAGGGAGCCGCACCGGCTGGGTATAATGACGATCCGGTGGACGACTACCTCTCTATCTTCTCGTGGGAAACCTACGCCGTTCAAAGCCGCTTTCCCAAAGAACATGATGCCGCCTCGCACCGAGCTTTAGCGTACATTGTGATGCTTTCCCAAAGAACATGATGTTGCCTCGCACGAGCTTTAGCGTATATTGTGAGCTTTAGCGCCTCGGAGCCGCTTTCCCAAAGAACATGATGCCGCCCGCACGAGCTTTAGCGCATCGAGCTTTAACTCGACAGTTCTTCTTCGCGAATTCATGGTTCAAGCAAACCTAAATTTCGACAAAGTGCCATACGCATCGAGCGCAAAAGGCAAGCTTCTGTATGACTAAGTCGCGCGTGAAGATTCAAGATTTTTTTTACGCTTCGACCAAATCACATACAACGATAAGCATGACTATTTTAATGTGAAGAAGGTCGTTCCATAATGTTGTCGCTTCTTCGCCAGACAAGGTCGGACCCTCACCAAAGCAGACGACGCCTCGTAAGACCACGCTTACTAAAAAGCGGTCTCCTCAAGCTCAAACGCCTAAGGCACCTGGCAAAGCGATCAAGAAGACTCTTCCCCGTCGTGCCTACCGAACCGCAGGTAGTACCGGAGGCCATCGCCGAATAGACCGCATACCGCAAAGATTCGATGATGAGTCGAGTCCTCGGTAAAAGACCTCGCCGCTGGAGAAAGTCGCCTCCACCGAACAAGCTACGGGCGGACCAAGGGGTTCGATCAAGAAGCCTGAGGGAGAAATTGAAATGATGAGCAAGCCCTTGACGTCCCACCACTCTAGCCGCCTATTCGCCGAGAAGCGTACGCCACCGATGGAAGTGGAAGATTCGGAGACGGCGGCCTCAACAAGAATCGGCTCTGGGATGGAAGCCTTAGCGATCCACCCTCGAGCATCCCGAGAGATTCATGAGCATATTCCGTGAGATAGCCGGCCATACTGCACTCGGTTATCATTGCAAAGCGTGCCGTACTCCACAAGCTACTTAAGGTTCCAGGAGTGGCACAATCTTCGCAGACTTATTCTCCATCACCCCGCGAGCAACTTCACGAAGAAGAGCTCATATTAAGGCAAAGCAGACAGGCTACCAGAGCCCGCCGACCTTGGGACTCTCGAAGATCCGACGGCCGCACGCCGGCCTTGTCGCATAATGAATCAAGAGCTTCCGGCTCGGCCTCGGACGGGTCCGACCACGACCTGGCCGTGACTCCACCCCCATGATTCCGGCCCCGAGAAGCCCGATGAGGGAACTCACCAGACAATGATACTTCAGCTCACACCGAACAACTTCTAAGTATCCCCGGGCCCCGAGAAGCCGCGGCCGGTACTTCAACCTCAGCCAGAGCCTCGCCGCCCCTTGCTCAAGTCGACATTTGAAGTAGCGCCCAGCCCCCAAAAGCCGACGCTCAAGTCAATGGCAAAGGCTCTCGTAGCCAAGGCACCAAGAACCGTGCCCTTGCCAAAGCCATCCACAAGGTGTGGAAAGAGACTCGCCCAAGCCACTTGCGCCGAGATTAAGGGGCCGAGATCTTCCACGACGCAATCGCCCGCACCTCGATGTCTCCACTATCATATCTCGACGCTCCGGTAAAGCAGTAAAACCGACTTTGATACTCATCTAAGACTAATCCAGAAGGATAAGCCAAATTACTTGAGAAATTTAAGGCCTCTCTTCCTCCCACTTTAACCGTCACAACCATCTCCCGTGCCAAGGAACTCAGATCTCCTCTATCCAAACAGCCTTGGAAGATATGGTCGACGACAAGTCAAAGAATTCAAGGCAACAAACCTAATCATTCCCATCAACACTACAAAGATGAAATGATCCATGAGAAGAATGAGCCGCACGAGGCGCCGACCAAGATACATACAAGACTTGATGAATTGTCGCCGTACATGCGCCCGAATACAAATGTATCTCGCTCCTACCCCGGCCATATTTGCTGATGCCAAAAAGGGGGAAAAAGGAAAAGACAAGGGAGCATGTAAAGGGAAAAACAGAAGGAGTCAAGACGGCTAAGCCGACCTCACTAAAGCATCTAACGAAAATCCACTAAGGGGGAAGCCATACCGAAGTCTCCCCGAGAAGACACGGCCGCAGCGTATGCCGCATACTGCATAATAGCTTCTACCGAACCGACCGGTGAGGCCTGTGGTGTCTCGCACTGAATCTCAAGCAGAGTCGGCCTGGGCGGCTCAGGAACTGTGATACAAGCTACTCATGCAACTCAAACCCCATTGATATAATCAAGGAGGTTGTCAGTATGCCGAGCTAGAGGATTCAAAAGAGGAAGAGGCTCCTCTCCCCACCTCCAAGAAAAGGCAAAGGTAAGAAAATCCTAACCCTCCCGACCCCTCCCTCCAAGAAGTCGAAGAGATACATTTCTCGCAGAGGAGGAGGCTCAGATAGCAGCTACAGATGAAAGGCTCTAGGGAGATAGCCGAAGCTAAAGCAAACAATAAGCCTAAAGAAAAGCTCGCCAAAGGCAAGACAGTGCTCCAGACGTGGTGGAAAGAGATCTCATAGGTTGCTTTCCTAGGAAGTCGAAGATAAAGGGATGAAGAAGATAGAGAAAAGGGAGAAGGAGCAACATAGTAAGGATAATGAGAAGCATGGTACACCTAAAGATAAATCAAGTACTCCCCGCCGACTCAAGATGAACTTCTCACAAGCCTTCCTACACAAGAATGAAGGAACATGATGTCAGATCAAGCCATCTTTGCTCGATAGATCGATATCTATATAGAGGAGAAGAGGCAAGACAGATTGAAGTCGCTGTGCAGAGGGATACATATGGCGTACTTTAGAAGCACTCGGAGTCCGTATCGAACAAGAGGCTAGGGCCGAGAGTTCCTTCTAAAGCCGATATTCCTTACGATACAAAGAGTTCAGGAAGCCAACAGACCAAGATACATAGATGGCCAAGGACTGATGAGTGGATGCCACCAATACACTCGTGATGGGAGTCGCCAAGATATAATTCATCAAGAGGAATTACTTTTGGAGACTCCGCCCGATAAGGCAAAGGCCGATGCTTACGTTGAATGGACGATGAGGGCTCATCCCGAGATGTATGCCACATGCGTAAAAGCCGTCAAAGAAAAACATTGAAGTCCGAGTCCCCGAACCTAGAATTCCCGCCACCACCAAGAAGATTTGATGATTCTATTCATTATGGGATTATAGAGAAGGAAGTGAAGGATGCCGCCGAGCAAGATTTCTTGAAGACGACGACCCAGCCAGACTTTGCCGAATTCTCGAAGCCGAGGAAGAATACTTATAGATGTATGGACTCGCTCTTCCCGAGACTCCGCCGCAAGACTTCATGGACAGGATCAAGCAAGATGCACGTTCCTAGTTTTAGATTCTTTATCTTTCCTAGCTTAGAAAGAGATGTATTGTACCGAATCATTTTACATATATATATCTCTTTCTTTAGCTTCGACAATATCTTATCGTCCTATATAAGCCGTGTTCTCGTTTTTATGATTAACACTTAGAATCATCAAGTGATTACCGACTCAAACACTCAATGATCGATTCTCTCCGTCGCAGCCGCTTAGATTCTCGATGAGACTTGTTCTCGTTAAGGGAAATTGTTGTCGTGGGGAAATGCTTAGTCTCTTTATTCCCGACCCTCTCGCCCCCGCTCCCTTCAAATAGTCTATGACTTGAAGAACAACTCCACCGATCCTACTTGTAATATTGTAAGGAGATATGTTTCGAGTATTTTAGTGTTAGCATAGATGTTAGGTTTTGGCATCATCAAATAGGGGGAAATTGTTGGGTGATGATTCTATCCTCAGCACAAGAATACATAAATGGGAAATGATTCTCGTCTTCCGTACGACATACACTTAGTAGCTTATGCTCGCGGTAAGAATCTATGAAGATTTGAAGATCCCAAAACCCTATCTTGATCGAGTGAACCATTTCTTTGTAATTGTTTTTGGTCTCTCGAGGGTTCGCACTCAGCCAGACACTCGCTCCGGTACAGCGTTCAACAGCTTATCGCCCTCAACACTAGATGTAAAAGACTGGGCCAGGCTGGACTCAAGCAGAGCAAGATAATGAGAAGAGACAAAGGGAACCCAACTCGCAGGGAGTAGTTCATCGTGCTCGTAGCCGATCTTCGCAGAGCAATCTCGGCTTTATTCACCGCCGAATCGGAGATCGGACTCAAGAACGGGCGCATGCTACTTCGAACTCTCGATCTTTTGAAAGACAATCAAAGATAGTCAAATACGAGGAAGAAAGAAGTCAACTTCGCATGCCTCGAGGTCTCGTTTTTGTCTCAACCGCTTTCTAAACCTTGACGAATGACAAGTCAGTACACGTGCCTTCTACCTACTAAAGCCGCAAGTCAACAACTTTCCTTAAAAGGAGGGAAAAGACACCGTCACTCTTACTTCAAAAGAGCGTTAGCTACCAAAAGAGAGAGAGTAAGTGGATGATCGTCTCCAACGGATCTTTCCAAGACTCTTCTCTATAAATAGAGGGATCATTCAAAATTTGAAGCAAACACGATAATAACAAATCACGACAACGAGAACTCACGTAGCATTCAAATGAGCCAACCCGTAAAACCTAAGTCTTCCGCAAGAACTCGAAGAGCATTTCTCCCAAGTGAAAGACTACATTCTAAGCTCTTAGGGAACCAAGCCGAACCGATATACAGCCCTCTAGTATCCAAACGACGTTACACGAACTCATAGCTAAACTCGCTGTTCGTCTTTCTAGAAGCTACATTCTCGCTCCCTATCCCTCTAACCCTAAGCTCAACCGAATATATCCATAGCTTGAGACTTAAGGAGTTCATATTTCAACTTGTTCCTTTTTGTAAAAGGACTCCTTCATAGTTGGAGAGTTTGTCAAACACTTTAGTTTGATAACTCGTGATAACCGAGACTTGCTTAGTATAAATTCCAAGACGCGCTTGTCCTCGTGTACAAGCCGAACGAGACTAACTCAAGATAATAAATAGCCTCCCGATCTTTCTAGGACAAATGACGTAGGATTGTTTGATATCCAAACCACTTTAAAAATCTATGTGTCTCTCGCTTGTGTCTATTTACCGTTGCATTGATTTTAACCGATCATACCTAAAATTATCCTTAAAATAATTTAACTCGGGTTTCAAGAAACTTGACCGATCTCATTATTCTAACAAACTGGTTTAATAAAAACGCCTTTCCAACTCAACCGATTCGGGCCTACACTTTCCGCACCACCGGACTCTCTTTGCCGATACCGACTCGACGGCCGGCCGCCTAGCATCTCGCAGAGTCGACACTTTGCCAAACACGATTCAGTAAAGCTATTTGGTCCGTTGAACTCATTCAAGACGATAATATCCCGAACAGACTGTCTCGTGTTCAAAGCTTGAGAAAATCGGCTCTGTGTATTCACCCCCCTCTACACCTAAACGTGCTCTCCTGGGACCAACTTTTTGGTAATTTTGTCTTAACATCACAATTATTAGAGATGAAAACCTCTCTACGTATATCTCGAGTAGTCATCTATAACCATGAGAGCATATTTCTGCCTCTCGATTGGCACCGGAGCGACTCACCCGAATAAATCCATGTGAGCAAACAAGGGAAGGATTCCATCGCAGATGGTGACGGATAGGTGGATTTCAACTTTGTCTCCGCTTTCCTTGTGCTTGCTACGCTTTTGTGTTATTTAAATACTTCATCAAGGGCCCCCTAACTTCTGAATCTCTTTGCGGATTGTTCATCGGTTTAAAGTTCAGTGTGATTAAGTCTTCAGTGCTACTCCCATATCACTGTTTCATACGACTTAGTCTCGTGCATGCAAGCGCATCTCGTGTTAAGTGGTATTCTAGTCTCGTAACGTAGATATTTTTTCTCCACGATCATGATAGTACGGTTTTCCTTAGATTTTTCAATAACATCGCATAAACTCGCATCAAAAGAGACTCTATTAAGTTTCTCAATGAAATGACAGACCAAAAGGAGATTATATCGAAGTCCTTCAATATATGTTATTAGGAATTGTGGAAGTTCCGATGTTCAATATTCCATATCCCCTTGTATATCCTTTTCGAGTTGTTACCAAACTCCATTATATGTCCTTCGTTGAACGTAGTTGGTCGCCAGATTCTTTTCGAGTGCCGTGTCTTGAGCATCAATTGTCCACTATCTAATGGTCCTTATGCACCTACCGAATAAAATTAAATTCAATATCTCTTCGGATCGTTGTCCTCGATGTTAGTCATTTTTTGAACTCCAAATCTGTCTGACAACCCCGTGGTTTCGCACAACTTCTTTCCCTAGTTCTCAACAAATCTTACCGCCGAATTTTGAGATGTCGACTTTTTTTTATCGAACCGGCACTGGAGTTCTTTTCTTTCTTAGTTTTGGTATTTCTCCCGACCTTTGGGCTCATTGTAGTATGATCCATACCGAGCCGGATGAGTCAACTTTGGTCGGCCACAGTAGTTCTCCCATGTGACCTTGATTTCCCCGAATTTGAACCGCGTGTCTTGAGCCTAAATCTCGGTCACTTGCCGATAGTTCGGCCGAGGTGCTTTCAACTTCGTTTGTTCTTTGCTTAGGGTTGTTTAAGTTGGAATTTTTTTATACTAGAAGCAATTTTTTTTCTGTATATACAATGTGTTTTTCCTTTCCACTATTTTTATTCTCCTATCCGATTAATTATATTCGCGCATGTCAAGTTATTTATCTTGTATAAGAGTTAGAATGTGTAGCGTGTTGTAGATCATAGAAGATCTAAGGCAACCGGCCGAACTAACAAGATATAAATAGCTAACACAACTAAGACAACTTAAGGACAAGTTGTCGCTTTAAGCCGTCAATTTAGATAAGAAGTGGCTTTTCTTGGCTACTTGTCTACACTTGTACACCGAAGTTGGTGTATTGATTGATCCTGTGAGATGTGTTCTCCTAGTCACCCTTAGTGGAGAACCAAAGATCTCAAGAACTTAATTTAGTCTTAAGCTTGATAAGATTTCACTTCGAAGCGCATTTAGCTATCTATCACTTTGACCTACTACGGTGAATGTCATCTGACTAAATCTACGTATCCGGGAGATAGTAGTTATTTGTAGCTCATGTTGATTTTTAGTACCTTACATTTGTATCCCTATTAAATGGGTTGATAATATCCCCTAAGGAACTCGCTCATGTATACTAAACCCTACGGCTGATTAAGTCCACGTGTATTAATAAGGTCGAAAGTGGTACTACTCATGAATAATAGTAAGATGTTAATTAATTGAAGCTAGCAATGAGCTTAATTAATTAATGGATATTTGCTTTTTAAATACGGGATCAATTAAGTCTAAAATACAAGCTCATGCTTTCAAGCTGGGATAAAGGGATAAGTCACACGCATTCTCTAATGGAATCGAATCGTTGTTTAATAATTGATTTTGCTCGACCGAGCATAGATAATTAATTAATTTAATGCCCGACTTTATTTTATGTATGGGATGCCTAGTTTAGCCCAATTAGATTCCAAGTATTTATTCTTCTCTCTCAGGGAATTATTATAAATAGATTAATGTATTTTATAAATTACTCCATCCTTCCCGTTATTAGCGGCTCGCCTCTTTTCGGCACCGTTATTAAGAGACTAGATGATAAAGTATGACAGAAGTAGTTTATAAAGTGTTGGTCCCGACATAAACGTTCAGTGTGTAGAGGGGGGGGTAAATACACCTCGAAAACTTTTCAACTTAAAAACGCAAACAAATTCTATTCAGAGATCGCCACAACCGGTCCGCAGACCAAATATGTTGTTCGGATCGCTGTGACAGAGTGACCGACTATACAAAGGCCCATGTTAGCCGATCGACTATACAAATATGTAGGCCCGATTCATTGAGTTTGAAAACGCTTTTATTAAAACTATTTCTAAGAGGGTTAGTGCATCTCGCTAAGCTTTGTAGAAACTCGCTCAATGATTTGTAAAATGGTTTTCGGAGATAAATGAACCCAATCAATGCAATAGTAAAAAAACGTAACACAACGATTTTTAAAGTGGTTTCGATATCAAACAATCCTACGTCCCACTATCCCAAAAATATTAGGAGGCTATTTTATTATACCGAAGTTAGTCTCGCTTCGGCTTGTACACTCGGACAAACACCGACAAACACTTCGTCTTTAGTTTACAAGTATCAAACCGAAGTGTTTGACAAACTCTCCAACTATGAAGAAGTTCTTAACAAGTAAGATTAGTTCGTAAATGAACTTCTTCGATCTAAGCTATGGATAAGTTCAATGGAGCTTTGTTGAGGGAAGGGAACAAGAAGGTGGCTTCTAGAGTGACAAACAAGAAGGAATAAGCTCTCGGGTTCTTGTTCAATCACTTGGATACTAGAGGCTATTGATTCTAATTCGCCGTGGTTCCCTTGAGAAAGTATGTCGCCTTTCGCTAGAAGTGTTTCTCTCAAGATCTTGCGGAAAGCTTAAATCAGAAGTGTTTGCTCGTAATCGCTCGTATGTGTTCTTGTCTTCGTGAGCTTTGACTTGATCTTCCCTCTATTTATAGAGGTGAGCCATGGAAAGATCCATTGGAGACGCCGACCCATGTGTCACCCCCTTTGGGTAGCTAACGGCTCTTTCAAGAAATCCGCATAGTCTTTTCCCTCCATTTCTCGAAATAGGTTGACTTGCACAACTTTAATCAAAACTTGGATACCGGCCGCTCGACATTGGTCGAGGTGTAGAAAGCAAGCTTGAGACGAATGTACTTCTAGGCAGACCGAGCCGACTTCTTCCCAATACCTCGCATTTAATTTACCGATTTAACATATAAGATCATCTAACAATTAATAAGATGTCAAAGTCGTTGCCGAGTTTGACCTTGGTTCGCAGGTATACTCCCGCCGAGTCCAACTCTACCGAAGGTCAACTCGAAGCTTAGTGAACTCGCTTCCCGCGAGTCCAGCTTCTATCGACTCTTTTCGCATAGCCGCTCCTTCTCGAGTCCCCGCACATCGTGTATGAATACCTCCCGCATGCTGCCCCCGCCGAGTCCAAACACTACCGAGTCTTCACTCCATGGTACCGAGGTGGATAGCTTCATCGAAAGGTCGGCCAGACAAAACTCGTCGCGCCCGAAGCATGCTCAAGGAATGTCTACCTAAGCCTTATAACTACAACTCAATGGTTCACCAATCATATTAGGGTTTTGGGATCATTCCAATCTTCTACCAAATATACTACCGAATCATCTCCCAACAATTTCCCCCTATTTGATGATTCCAAAACCTAACACTATAGATTATTCTTTGACTTTTCTTCTCCGAAAGGTAGTCCATGAGATCTCGAAAGGTGTCCTTTCTGAGGTTCTCAGCATCTTCGCACATCGCCAGGATCATTCTCATCAAGTTCTAAGGTTAAGATGGCATTTCTAACTTCTCCTTCAAGCAACTCGTTGGTCCCGAGAATAAACGCTCGGTGTAGAGGGGGGTGAATACACCTAAAACCGATTTCTCAACTTTAAACGCGAACGCTATTTTCGTGAGAATGCCTCTTATCGAACAAGTTTAGTAGACCAAATAAGTCGGGCATGGATCGCATGGCAGAAAGTGACCGACTTCACCGAGACCTTCTAGCCGACTAGAGTCGACCCGCACGTTCAAACCGGGGTTCAAGCAGTGCGGGCCCAAATCTAGCTGAGTTTAGAAACGCTTTCTAATTAAAACAGCCAGCGAGTAATCGCGATCGATTAAGTTTTCTTTGCTGAAACTCGCTGAATGATTTTAGAAAATACTTTCGCATGCACAATAATCTATGCAACAGCTTAAAACAGTAAAAACGAACACAGTAACACGTGCAATTTTTAAAGTGGTTCGGATCCAACAATCCTACGTCCACTATCCCGAAAGATCAGGAGGCTAAGGTATTATACCGAGATAGTCTCGCTGGTTTGTACGACAAACACTCGCCTTAGTGATTATACCGAGCAAGTCTCGCTATGGTGGTATCAAACTAAGTGTTTGAAAACTCTCCAACTATGAAGGAGTCCTTTACAATAAGGATCAGTTCGTATATGAACTCCTTCGCTCTAAGCTACGGATATGATCAATTGAGCTTAGGTCGAGGGATAGGAAACGAGAAAGTGGCTTCTAGAGCAACGAACGGTTAAGTAAAGACTTAGGTTCGTCTTCGCCGCTTGATACTAGAGGCTTTATAACTCGGTTCAGCCTTGGTTCCTATGAGAGAGTAAGTCGCTCTTGCCGAGATTACTCTTCTAACTTCTTGCTGAAGACTCTACAACGCTTTTGAGTTGCTTCTGTGAATACTGTGTTCTGGTAAGCTTCAATTTGAATTGTATCCCCCTATTTATAGAGTAGAGGCAAGGATAGATACGCTGGAGACTGCAATCCTTGTGTCTCTCTCTTTTCGTAGCTAACAAATGCCTCTTTTAAAGTATGGTTACGTTGTCCTTTCCTCCATTTCTGTCGAAAATTGTTGACTTGCGCTTAACCGTACCGATGATACCGGCCGCTCGTCATTGGTCGAGGTTGAGGAAAGTATGTGAGATAGAATCGTACTCAAGGTAGATCCGATGCCGACTTCTCTTCCTCGTATTTGACTTCCGCCGATTTAGACTTAGTAAATCCCGACGCTTGGAGAACTCGTGTAGCCGTTGATGAGTCTCGATCTAAATGTTGGAAAAATCGGTTTGATATATATATATTAAATTAAGGAAAGTTAATTAGCATTTATCTAATTTAACTTGGGCATAATTCAGCCATTTTCGACCGCATTTTCGAGCCTCAATATTTATCCCGACAAATGATTTGAGATATATGACGTCGATCTACGTTTCGAGTAGATAATTATAGATGTGCTTAATTTCTCGATTCCAATTTTCGGTGAGTGAGAAATAGTGGCTCGAAGTTTGGGGGACAAAACTAATATGTTACCTAAAGTGGAGAAACTTACCTTATTCGGGTTTTGAGAGTTATTACATTAATCATGTCCCACATCGATTAATGAATAATGTTTTCGTGTGGTATTTAAGTCTCTATAATATTGTAGAAGATAATCTAAGCGACATGTGGGGGCTTGGGCCACACATGCTCATGCGCGCGGCGCCTTTTCGCCGACCGCCTCACATGCGGGCGCGGCGCACCGGGGCCGCATCACGTCGTCTGGGCGCCCGCTCCCGGCCCCGGCTTCCCCGGCCCGCTCCGGCCTTCCTCCGGCTTCCGGCCCGTGTCCGTGTCCTCGACTTGACTGGACTCGACTGACTTGGACTTTGATTCGACTTGGACTCGGGACTTGGACTCGGATCTTGATTCGCAATTGGTCCTTTCGTGGTCCGTCGGGTCGCTCGGGCCGGGTCGGGTGTCGGGTCGGGTGCCGGGTCGGGCGGTGCAACCGGACCGCCGCACCGGATTCTCTCCGCGTGCCGCGCACCTGCTACACCTGCAGCAAGACTTTTGGAAGGATCTCGGGAGGTGGCCGCGGAACTCCCAACCTTCCATGTCTCCACTCCTCGTAATCGGGCGCCGGCTTTAACTGGGTGAGTTATTCCCGCAATCAACACTGCGGTGGAACTCGCCTATAAATCAAAAAGCCGCCGTGATTTCATTCTCAACACACCAACAAGAATTCACCTCGAGATCTTCTTAGCTCACTTCTGCATTCTTAGCTCTAAGTCCAAGCCACCGGCCCGCCGGAAAATAGCCCAGCCACGGAGCTCAGAGATCTTGGGGGCCGGCAATCTCGGGACGCTCGTCGTTTCATCTTTGGGACGATACGCCTACAACCGAGAGCACTAACTGGGAGTATTTCATCTTATGGGAGAGGACTCGACTCGACGGTTTTCTCTCTTGTTGTTTTATTTCATTTTGTTATTTAATAGTTTACTTGTAACAGCAGCTTGTAATACCTACAAATCGCAAGACGAAATACACATATCCGGCTTCAAGTAAACTAAGAAGATGTCTTCCTCAAGTGCCGCTTTCTCCGATCGTTACCGCGCGCTTCGGCCAAGCCACCAACCCCGCCAGATTCTCGACGTCATTGCCTCCTCCTAACACTGCTTCCACCGACGCCGTCCCCTACACCTGCTCCGCCTTTGCTAATCCAACCCCGATGCTGCCATTTCGCTCGCTACCGACGCCAGTGATAGCACTTAACCAGGCTAATGCCGCTAACACGGCTTTCAACTTCACGGCATGTCCTCCCGCCTTGCAGAGCAACGTCCCATTTGGGAGTGTGAACCACCATGGTGTGGTGGGGGTTCAAACCCGACCTCGACGGCACCTCGCACTGTCTGGGAGTGTCGCTCGCCGCCGAGAAGCCGGCCAAGTTTGGTGGAGCCGACTCCAAGAGGTGGGCAACAAGATGCTGTTCTATCTCGACAACATTATGGGGTTTACAATCCGTGTTGATGGAGAATGCTCCGCCCCTCCAAGCTGACAACGAAGAGAACTTGGAAGTCCGCATAGCCTATGATAATTGGCTAACTTCTGACTACCAGTAAAAAAACTTCTTGCTTAGTGGACTAGACATGATAGAATCTCGTGCATGCTTGTATATGCAAATGTAAAGACCTCCAAGGCAATTTGGGAGGCACTTGAAAGAAAATACCGTATCGACGATGCAGTACCAAGAAGTTTGTAGTCGCCAAGTTCTTGGACTACAAAATGGTGGACTCTCGACTAGGCCACGGACCAAGTGCAAGAGTTCCAACTCATTGTCCATGATGTCCACGCCGAAGGTATGCTTTTTGCCGATGCTTTCATAGTAGCAACCGTGATTGAGAAGCTTCCCCGAGCCGGAAGGACTTCAAGAGCTATTTGAAGTACAAGCGAAAGGAAATGACGCTGAGGACCTTGTGGTCAAGCTCCCGCATCGAGACCGATATGAGGACTCGAGACGGGAAGGGAAAGCACCCGTGGAGCCAAGAGTCAACCTTGCCGAGAAAGGTGGCAACTCCAACAATGCTAAGAGAGGGCGTCCAAACAAAGAACCCCAGGGAAGGGCAAGGTGCAATCCCGCAAGTTTGAAGGGGACTCGCTACAACCGTGGGCAAACCGCCACATGTCCAAGGACCGCCGTAGCCGAAGAAGAAGAGGGCTCGTCAAGCCAATATGTTGGAGATCGACTCACCGAAGCCGACCCTTGTGGCCGTTGTCACCGAAGAAGCAAACGTCGTGAGAATGAGGGGAAGTGGTGATATTGATACCGCAGCCCACGGCACATGTTTGTGGTGACCGCCGCTTCACCAAGTACAAGAGCCGCCAAGGAGGAAGCTCAATGGGTAATCAAGCCTCGTCCGAGGTGGCCGGGCTATGGTACCGGGGTGCTAAGGCTGAGCTCCAAGGCAAGAACCTCACTCTTGGAGAGGTGTTGCATGTCCCCGATATCCGAAGAATTTGGTGTCCGGCTCGTACTAGTAAGAGAGGTTTTAGACTAGTATTCGAGGCTCGACAAGTTTATTTTGACAAAATTTGAATGTTTTTAGGAAAAGGTTACCTCTCCGAGGCCTTTTCAAACCGGCTCAGTAATGGCGTTACGCCAAGAGGCCATCGATGCCAAGCATAATGATAATGAAGCCCACTTCCTCTTACTTGCTTGAGTGTTCTCGATTTATGGCATTCTAGATTAGGACATGTTAATCTCAAATGCTATAAAAAGATTAGTTAATCTCGATCTACTTAAAGGAAATGAGTTTAACAAAACCAAATGTGAAGTTTGTGTTGAAGCAAAATCGCTAATTACTCCATTTCATTCTCAGAAAGGAACACAAAACCTCTAGAACTCATTCACACCGACGTGATGCTGACTTGAAGTTTGTACAAACTAGAGGTGGGAAAAAGTATTTTATTACTTATTGACGATCGCACTCAAGTATTGTACTCTTTATCTTTTAAGGAGTAAAGATGAGGCGATTGAAGCTTTTCTAACTTCAAAGGTAGTTTCAAACCAACTTGATTGTAAAATCAAAATGGTACGAAGTGATAGAGAAGTGGAGAATATGTAGCCTCTTTGAAGAGTTATGTAAGTCTAGTGGTATTATTCATCAAACCACCGCCCCTATTCGCCTCAATCAAATGGTGTAGCCGAAAGGAAGAATCGAACTCTCTAAAGGAGATGATGAATGCTTTTGTTGATAAGTTCTGGACTGCCCCTAACATGCTGGGGAAAGCCGCTTGACCCGGCTAACTACTTATTAAACAAAAATACCTCCGGGTAAAGGTAGTAGATGTAACTCCTTATGAGTTGTGGAAAGGAAGGAAACCTTCCTATAAATACCCTTCAAAGTGTGGGGGTGTTTCGCTAAGGTAGAAGTGCTCTTGCCTCAAACAAGTTACAATCGGACCTAAGATCAGTCGATTGTATCTTCCTATAGATACGTATTGAATAGTAGCGCATATCGGCTTGTCATTCATAAGCCTGGCCGTGTGCCCGATATGAACGCTTCGAATTACTATTAGAAGTCAAGGAATGCTATATTCTTGAACATATCTATCCTTGTAAAAGGGATGATAAGGTTGAGTCAAGTTTCTAAATGGTGAAGCAAGAGAAGTTGCTAGTAGTCTCCGAAATGCGTGGGTAGAACCCACTTACGCTTAAAAGGCAAGCTCCCTCGATCTTGAAACTTTAGAACCAAGACGTGAAAGCATCTAGAGCGAGAGTTGCTTAAGGACTTGGTCCTGATTATGTCAGTTTTTCTTTCGATGAAGAGCCGCGGTCTATAAAAGAAGCTCTTTCTAGACCCGACGGCCCACTTTGGCAAGAAGTCGGTCCAAAGTGAAATTGATTCCATTACGCAGTAATCACACTCGGGGTCTTAGTAGCACTTACCCGAAGGTTGCAAGGCCTTAGGATGTAAATGGATCCTAAAAGAAAGTATAAGGCGACGGGTCAATTGATAAGTATTAGGTGGTTAAATGCTTTAAGCAAATTGAAGGATACGACTTCTTCGATACTTATTCTCCGTAACGAGATTACGTCTATCCGTGTGCTTCTCGCGATTGCCGATTTGCACAATCTTGAGATTCACCAAATGGACGTGAAATGCCTCTCTTCTAAATGGAGATTTAGAAGAGGAAATTTATATGGAACAACCCGAAGGGTTCATAGTACCCGGTCAAGAGCGAAATGGTATGTAAGTTGGTGAAATCCCTATATTGGACTAAAACAAGCACCATTACAACGGCACTTGGAAATTCGACGAGGCTATGTTGCCGGGAACGGCTTTAAGATTAATGAATGTGACAAGTGTGTTTACATAAAGAATACAAAGAATGGCTTTGTAATTGTTTGTCTTTATGAAGACGACATGTTAATTACGGGGGACAACCTTCAAGTCATAAATGACACCAAGCGTATGCTTAAAAGAAATTTCGATATGAAAGATAAGGGAGTTGTCGATGTTATTCTTGAGTAAAGAAACAAAGAACTCCTAAAGGGATTGTTTTGGCTCTCAATCTCATTATATTGAGGAGGTACTTAAGAGGTTTAATGCCTTTGATAGTGCGCCAAGAAAGACTCCTCTAGAAGTTGTAATGTTCACTGGAGCAAGAATAGGGGTGATCCCGTTGCTCAAGAGGATTGGCGCGGTATGAGTCATCGGGCTGTCTTATGTACATCACGAATTGTACGAGGCCTGATCTAGCTTCTGTCCGGTGAACAACCGAGTCGCCATACCAAAAAGAATCCTAGTAGAGAACATCGAAATCTCTTGTAAGAGCAGCATGGCGGCATTTCAAATACACTCTTAACTTCTGACCGCACTACTGAGACATCCCCAACACTCGGAAGGGTACCGTGATGCAAATCTGGATATCCGACACTCAAAGACTCGTTGTCTACTAGTGGTTATGTGTTCACTATAGGGGAGGAGCCGTGTCGTGGAGATCCACGAAACAGACACGCGCATAGCTCCCTGGCCCACTATGAAATCTGAATTTATTGCTTTAGATAAAGCTGTGCTGAGAGGCCTAATGGGGCTCCGTAATTTTCTGAAGATATTCCATGTTGGGACGAAAACCCGTGCCACCCGGTGATGATTCACCGTGGATAGCCAAGCAAACGATAGGTAGGCCAAGAGTGGGTTGTAAAATGAGTAAGTCGAGACATATTCATCCACGACATAATACCGTAAGACATTTGATCACGATGTGGGGTTATCTCAGAGACTATACAAGCCTATAGATAACTTAGCGGATCCGCTTACTAAGAGTTCAATCGAGATCAAATGTATAAGCTCGTAGAGGGAATGGGAGTTAAATCCACACGTTAAAGACGATTATAGCGATACCCAACCTTGTAGATTGGAGATCCCATGAACTTCCTGGTTCAATGGGAAAAACTAAGCTATATGAGTCCGTTGGATACCACACTCAAATAGTCTATTCCCTAAAAGAGCTCGAGAGTGTTGGGTGACTCACAAGTGGTGAGGTTAAGTGCTTGACTTTTAATGATTCTTTGACGCTCTTAAGAAGGTGGAGTGACGACAGATACTCGAGTAAGAATCACCTATGTAAGTGAGAAGTGAGGGCCGCTTTCTACGTAACACTTTGAAGCGTAATCCAAAGAGGTTGTCCAGCTGCCGCAAAGGACACAAACGCAGAACGGACGCGGCTGGAGACTTTATAGCTAGTGCTATTGTCGAAGTATACACCACGGAGGAATAGTTCAAGGCCACGTGTCCACTAATCCGCCGGTATGCTCGATAACACCGACTAAGGAAGGCTTAAGGTCACAAGCCACCTATCCCGACTGCTTTATTGCCTCCTGAGGACGTAGCCGTGTCCGCATGCATGCATTTCGCTATTTCCACTCAAGTGGGGGGGGATTGTTGGAAAAATCGGCTCGATATATATATATTAGTTATATATATATTAACGATTAAGGAAAGTTAATTAGCATTTATTGCTAATTTAACTTGGGCATAATTCAGCCATTTTCGACGCATTTTCGAGCTCTCAATATTTATCCGATTATTGATTTGAGATATACGACGCTGATCTACGTTTCGAGTAGATAATTATAAATAAAAGCTTAATTTCTCGATTCCGATTGCAGTGAGAAATAGTGGCTCAAGTTTGGGGGGGACAAAACTAATATGTTACCTAAAGTGGAGAAACTTACCTTATTCGGAGTTTGGAGAGTTATTACATTAATCATGTCCCACATCGATTAATGAATAATGTTTTGTGTGGTATTTTTAAGTCTCTACAATATTGTAGAAGATAACTATGACATGTGGTGGGCTCGGGCCACACATGCTCATGCGCGCATGAGGCCTCTTTCGCCGACCGCCCACACGGCGGTGCGGCGCGGCCCCGCGCCCGGCTCCCGGCCCCGCTCCGCTCCGCCCGGCCCGGCTCGTTCTGGCTCGGCTCGGCTTGGCTCGGCCCGTGTCCGTGTCCTTGACTTGACTTGACTTGGACTTGGACTTGGACTTCGATTGACTCGGACTCGACTCGATCTCGATCTCGCACCGGGTCCTTTCGGTGGTCCGTCGGGTCGGGTGCCGGGTCGGGTGCCGGCGCCAAGCGCGGCAGGCCGGGACCGGCCGACTGATTCTCTCCGTGGGCCGGCCAGGCACACCAAGCTACACCTGGGCAAGATTTTTGGAAGGATCTGGAGTGTGGCCGCCGAACTCCCAAACCTTCCACTGTCCACTCCCTGTAATCGGGCGCCGCCTTTAATCGGGCGGGAGTTATTCCCGCAATCAACACTGGGTGGAACCGCCTATAAATAGTCGGGCCAGATTTCATTCTCAACACACCAACAAGAATTCACCCGAGATCTTCTTAGCTCACTTGGAGATTTAGCTCTAAGTCCAAGAAACTGTCCTCGCCGGAAAACAAAGCCCAAGCCGTCGGAGTCAGATCTTGCGGTGCTGCAATCTCGAGACGTTCGTCGTTTCATTTTTGGGGACGATACGCTCTACAACCGAGAGCACTACCGGAGTATATCGTCTTAAGCTGGGAGAGAGGACCTCGACTCGACGGTTTTCTCCTTTTGTTGTTTTATTTCATTTTGTTATTTAATAGTTTACTTGTAATGCTAGCTGTTTGTAATACCTACACTAAATTCGCAGCATGCTCCCGCCGGAGCTCGGCCACTGCTACCGAAGATCAGCCTCCGAGTTCACGTGAACTACTCCCGCCGAGTTCGCCATCACTCCTTTCAAGATAACGCTCCCCGCTTAGTCTAGTATCACCGAGTCTTCTTTCGGGTACTAAGACCGGTAATCTACTAAGCGCCCGAACCAAATGAAGAGTGTCTCACCGAGTCCTGAAACCCTCGTAGACGTAACAACATATTACAACTCGAATGGTTAATCGCTCAAAGTGGGGTTTTGGGATCTTCAATTTTTCAAGAAATATTCGTAAGCACTCGGGCTAATGAAGTTATCTCTCAACCGATTGTGAGAAGACTAACCATTTCCCAACATTTTCCCCTATTTGATGATGCCAAAACTCTAACACTACTTGACTATCGTAAATAGAGCTCCTTACAAATATTACAAGTAGAATCGAGTTGTTCTTCAAGTCCTGGGACTCACCGAGGGAATCAGTGGAAGAAATATCGAACTTATACAAAAGATTAATCAACACTTTCTCCCTTTCTAACAACATTTTACCCCATCTAAAAGCAATCTAATAGATCATAATCTAACAAGGTAAAAATCTGATTTAATAAATATATATAATCAACTGAGCGTGTGCCGGGCCAAGAATCACTGAAAGTGATTCTCAGGTGTTAAGCATAAAGACAAACAAGGCCATATAGACAATAAGGAATTGTCGTAGCGAACAATGCTGATGTTTTTTTATATATAATGAACTTCAGTACATTCATGCATCAACTGGCATATAAGAAAAAATAAGTAACTTAAGAGAAACACGAAAGCTATATATCATTCCGAATCAGTTTAATCTCGCTCTTTGAAGGCTGATTTTTGATTTTTAGGAAGTGGCAGTCCATACATCCTATAAGTGATCTTCGCGCCCGCATCTCTCGGTAAATCGCCAGGCTCATCTTCATCCAAGTGTCTTGCTTTTTTAGCATCATCTTTAATCTCTATCTCAATTACTCCATAATGAATGTAGCCATCTAGTTTCCTCACTGGGAGGCATGATGCTTGAGCCGGGACTCGACATCAATTTTATCTCGTTGATGGCCTTCCTCAATCAGCAAATATCTCTCGGATCGGCTCTTCAAAAGTCATTCAAAGAAATGAAATGGGACTTGCGCATCTCGTGCCGCATCTCCGTAAATAGTATTCTGGATGTAATTTCGCTTCAATGACTCCCCACCTGAAGTTCTTTCCTACGACATCCATTCATCCACTCCGGGTCATCTCGCGGAATATTCGCTTCTCAGGAATCCTTTTGCTAGCTTCCCCGAGTCTTTCAGTATTTATGGCTGTACTATTCGCTCTTCTGCTCGGAATCCTTTGCTAGCTTCCTTCTCAATCTCACCTCGAGCTCAAAGTCTCCGCCAATCCGAGCCTTTCTTCGCCGCTTCTATCCGCCGTTTCCTTCGCTCCTTCGTAGAGATACCTCTCCATCCGATCCCAAATTTCTCAGATTTCAAGCTTCGACTCTTTCGAGGGGACATAGGAGGGCACATGAACTTCTTCCGAATCAACAGGGTAGATGATTTTTCCTTCAAGTACCCTCGCGTCGCTATATCCGATGTTGCCGGCTCGCTCCTTTTCTTTTTCATTGTCCCGCCTCGTCACTCTCCAGCTTTAACGCTTCTTGGAGGCACTTTGAACCAGATTTTCTACCTGAAGGAATAATAGGGCTTACACGAAGGCTACCTTCCTCCCGGTGTGTTGTCGCGTCCGGTTGTCACAAGCTCCCCGTGTCGATCTTCTCGGGATCTCGCTGCCCCGACCTTTTCTCCCTCCTCCGGTGGTCGAGATCCTAAGAAAATAAATTTATTCTCTCTATAAACTCACGCCACTCTCGATTTTTGGCGAATCAATTGGATGAATTTCTCGAACGTAATACTAATATATATAGCTTCAAAAACCTATATAATATTAATATATTTGTAGTCATTAATTTAATTATAATCCAATGGGCTTCTATTAAATCAGCCCATAATATAATTAATTAATTTATCGGGTTACTATTATTTATCAATTAATTGGCCTAAACCTTAATTAATTCCGTATAAATAACATTATTAAATAATGTAAATTACATTAATCCATTAATAATGAATTCTCGAGAGATAATAAATTACTAAAGTAACTAATCGGGGCTGCATCGTGGATCCAATACAAGAAATAAAGCCGCGTCCACCAATTACCCATTATCCATGCCACCCGCGTAGCAAAATTAATTAATTAACACGCATTCATTCCACTAGAGAATCCGGCCGACTTACCCCTTTATCCCACTCGGGAGCAAGCGGTCAGTATTTTAGCACTCTAATCGATCTCCGTATTTAAGATAGAAATATCCGTTAACTAATTAAGCTTACCGGATCGCTTAAATTAAATTAACATCTTCTATTCCTCAGCAGTACCACTCGACCTTATTAACACACCCGAACTTAATCAACCGGTACGGCTTAAAGGTGTGCTAATCCTTTCGAGTTCTTTAGTGGATATTATCAACCCATTCCCGGGATACGGCCGCAAGATGGCTGTATAATCCGCACTGAGCCACAAATGACTACTAACACCCGGGAACAGATACGTAGATCCGGCCGCTCATCGGGACGTTCACCATAGTAGGTCAAAGTGATAGACTAGCCAAATGCACTCAGCTTGAAGTCTTACCAAGCTTAAGACTAGCTAAGTCACCAGCATCTTCGGGTTTTCCACTAATGCCGCTTAGGAAAACACATCTCACCGTGATCCGTCAATACACCACCTTAAGTAAACTAAGAAGGCAAGCAGCCACTACAAGCCTACTTTATTCTTAAACCGTGTAGTCTTAAACCGACAACTTCATCCTTAAGTTGTCTTACACTGGGTGGTTAACCGTTTATATCTTGTTAGTTCAACCAATCTGTGTTGTCTTCTCGCGATACCCGACACACACACACAAATCTAACTATTATACAAGATAAAGGGATAACATGTGCAAATATACATATTTATCGCATATGAGAATAAAAATGCTGGTAAGGACAAAAACACATCGTATACAAAAGCATAAAAGTCGCTTCCAAGATGTACAAAATCCCAACAATTCTCCCACTTATACTACAAAGTAAACTTTTGTGATACAATGTAGTCTATATCTCAAACTTTTATCTTGGTACAAACTTAGTACCCACCTTATATTCCTAGCTATCTATCCTATCTATCACGACATCTTCCCACTTATACAAAAGTTTCGGTAGATCCTAAGGCATCTCTACCATTCCGGGGCCACGTAAGACAGCTTCTCGGTAAGTTTCTAGAGTGGTAAGCTCTTCTTGTGAAAGGATTGGGCCAGGGTTTGACTGGAGCCCACTCTTGTCAATCACCAGTCACCTCGATTTACGCAATACTCGTGATAATATGGTAGTTCCCGTCTGCGTGCTGTTTATCGCCTTGTAAGATCTAAAGTTCCTTAGAACTCAGTCACCGCACTCCGCACTATCACAATAAATCGTGGATCGCCATAACAAATTCTGAACAATATAAAGATCTTGGAGGAAATTCCTTGAGCCAAACCGCTCTTTTCAAAGCTTCAAGGGAGCCACATACTCGGCCTTCCATGGCTGAGTATCCGCAATGCATTTCGCTTTGCGACTCCTCTATGAAACGGCTCCACCTCCCGAGCGTAAACACATAAACCCGAGGTAGTACTTCTTTCTCGTCTCGACCGGGTCAGCCCGGAAATCCAATTTCGTATAACCTAAAGACACTAGACTCGTCTCGGGATCGGGTAAACAAGCCTCATAATCTCTAGTCCGTTTAAGGTACTTGAGAATATACTGACCAGTTAGCCCAAAAGATTCCTTTCCGTGGTTGGGGACTCGATATCTTGAGACCATGCCTACGGCGATATGAGATATCCCGCCGTTTCTTGTACACAAAAGTATCGCATACATGAGGCTACCTATGCAATGCCGGAAGCATAAGCGGGTAATTTCGCCTTCATATTTTCTATCTCTTCAAAGCGCTTTTCAGGCACTCCGATTCTTGGATAGAAAAATGCCATGATCCGAAAGGTACTAAACCTCTCCTTGGCTCTTCGCGATGCTGGGTAACGAGCAATAACAAAGTTGTCAATGTAGGACACTTGTGACAAGCTTAACATCATTTTTCTCCGCGATCTCGAATAACCTCGATCCCCAAGGGATGGTAGCAAATCACCTAAGTCCTTCATTTGAAACTCGGCCGAATAACCACGTCTTTACGTCTCGATAACACTTCAACATTATTAAGCTAATACGAAGGCGATGCTATCTACAAGAAAAACTGCAAGAAACACCACCGATCCGTTAACACAAATAATGTTACACACACCTCGTTAGACAAAGATACAAATTCTACGTGGATTTGGACTACTTCGTTGAAAACGCCGGTGCCATAATAATCGAAAAATCTTGCTTAAGTCCATGAATACACTTTCTAAGCCTCCAAACTAGATGCTCTTCGCCCCTTCATTCACATAACCATCTCGGCCGCTTCAAGTAGATGTCCCTACCTTTTTCAAGGCGACCGCTTAGGAAAGCAGCGTTTCGACATACATTTGTCGATTCTCTAGTTTCATGTGAGCTCGACATGCGTATAGGAGAACTCCGAACGGGACTTGATCATTGTTATAAAGCGTAGAAGGTCCTCTTCATAATCGATACCTTCTTTCCTCTCGGGTAAAACCCTTCGCCACTAGTCCTGCCTTAACAAACGCCATGATCTCTTCATTCTAAGTGCTTCCTTCTTTTCTCTTATACCCACTTACTATCATTAGGATTGGAAGCCCCTAGGTAGTTCAAGGATCTCGTATACATCCATATACTGCATGGACTCAAATTCCGAGTCCACGGGTATCTACATCTCCCACGCTTCATTAGTAAGTTCAGGGATCCACGCGCATCTCTGTTCATCCGGCTGTGAGATACTCAAACGTTTCTTCCATAGTGAACATATACCTATCAGGTGTAAATATCACCCTCCCATTACGCTCGAACAATCCGGCCGGAGCTTTGCTAACGTATTGGGTGCGCTTACTCGCGGGAGGCCATTCGGCATAACCGTCGTTCAAGTGGGAACCCGACCACCTTGTAATTCCTCAAGCGATGATGTCGACTCGGTGATTTTTGGTTACTAATTTAATCCTCTTCTAAGAACCGAGCTGCTAGGCTAACAACGATCTTCCTCGCTCTTCAGGATCATAAAAGTATCCACCTTCGTTTCCTTCTGGGACGCCCTACTTAACAACATCACTTTCCGAACGTGATTCCACTTTATCTGGCTTCCAGCCTTATTTAACACATGCTAGCAGGATAACCCCAAATCCTTAAGTGGTGCATACCGGGCTTGGGCCCGCCCAATAACCCGGGAAAGATCTTTGCAGATCGACTTGGAATGCACACGTGCTCAGCCAAGTATGCTCGGCTAACTCTGTGGCATATCCCCAAAAGAAAACTCGGCAAAGCCGCATAACTCATCATCGACCAACCATCTCCTAAGAGACTTCGGTTCCTTCTCTCTCGACACACCATTCTGCTGAGGCGTGCCTTGAGTGATGTCGCCCGGATGTAATCCTCACATTCCGTCAAGTAGTCCCCGAACTCACTGACAGGATTCCCCTTACTCGCGATTAGATCGTACTATTTTGGATTTCTCTTACCTAGCTTCTTTCTCCACTTCCCGCCCTGAATTCTTTAAAGGTTTCAAAGCAATCCAACTTGTGGCGAAGAAGGTAAACATATCCATACCTCGAGTAATCGTCGCAACTGGATTTGAGCACTCATACCCTCCACGAGCTATGTGCAGACATAGACCCACATAAGTCGTAATGTATCAAAACTTAATGCTTCAGCGCTCTATAACCCTTTGCGCTTCAAAGGCCTAAGCCATCATCTTTTCCTTCCAAACAAAGTTTCACAAGTTGGAAACGGCTCAATCTTTGGAGAGACTCCAATGATCCATATTCCACCAACCTCTCGAGTCCCGTTAAGACTTGATGCGACCTAGCCTCTTAAGCGCCATAGATAAGTTTGGTTTACTCTTAGAAGACCTTCTTTCCTCTTCTTAGGATTTGATGATGAGGAAGCAATATTAACGTAACTACGCGGGGTTTACAAGTAATAGTATATAAAGATCCGTTTAATGGTCCACCAGCGTATAAAATCATCGCCTTTTCATGATAGAAACTTCACTATCAAAACTTGATTTATAACTATCCATGGTGCGTAGAAGTTTTGAAAACGAATAATGCTTCGCCTAAACTCGCACATATTAAACATCTTTAAGCTACAAAAATGTAACTATCAAAAGATAGATTTAAATCTCCAATGGCAATCGCTAGGAACTTTCAATCCATCGCCTATCGAGACTACCACCTCGCCATCGCTTCAATTACCTTTCTTCCGCAAGAAACCTTGCAAGGTGTAACAAACTACTTAACACTATTCCTCGAATCCACTACCCATTCATGGTAGTAAGAGGAAACCGTAATCGCTCAAGCATAAGAGCGACTCGCCTCTTTCCGCTTTCTTTGCCTCGACATCCGGATTATACCTCCTTCCAAACTGCCCTTTTCTACCATTCTTGAAGAACCTTCCTTTCTCCTTTCGGACATTTCGCATGTCGCCGGTGAAGGACCGCTCTTCTTACTCCCACGCTCTTCTTGAAATGTCCACCCTTCTGCTCGTTCTTCTCGTTTCCGTATTTCCCGCAGGATTCCTTGAACTACTAGGGATATTCAAGCACTCTGAGCACTTCGCCCTTTTCATAACCTCTTGGACCGCTTACCAAAGATTTGAGTAACATACTCAAAGTAAACTCGTTCTTAGACATAGCGGTCCTAAAAAGAAGTCTTATAGAACCTTACAGAGCATTTATCAGCTGCAAGATATCTCTTCCACTTTGTAAAATTATTTAAAATTGTAAACCCGTTAAGGCCTGGGTTGGTGAGATCATTAGAACTCTAAAATTAAAGTTTTCAACGTAAGACATATCTGAAAAATATAAATTAAAAGCATGTATAAAATTATTATTTGCACATAATTCGTAATTAACAATCATCAGAATCCCTTTTGAAAAACCAATGATGTTAAAAAACCTCGAACCGCTCTAGAATTCCACTAGCAAGCCACGCAGTGGACGTTTACTAGCCGTAACCCTAAACCAAGCTATTTACTCTAGCTCTTTAATTCCAATCCACGTCAAGGTTCTTAAGACGAATGGAATTAATAGTTCGATATTCTAAACCATGTCACTATTAAAACACTCCGGGAAGGGACTTCCTCGCGAGGGAGGGAATTGTACCGCTATGACATCTAAGTATCGACCATTAATTCCACCACACACTCAAATTCTGAAATCGACATACTTACCTCGAACCATGCCGCATTCAATTTGATTCAATTAGCCATCCTATTTAATTGATATCTTCTGAGTACTCGTGTTCATTAGGCACAAGCTGACGCAGGTGGACGCTACGCTCCGCTCTCACTACTCAATAATAATCAAATATTGTTTTGGAAAACTCATCTCACAATGCCGTAGCGTCAAAATGCAAGCAAGCCACTGCAGTGGACGTTTACTTACATAATCTTACTACTTTCTCGTAGAGTCCACTCGACGGAGGTCCGATTGGGCGTTTAATATCCAAATTAATGGAATTTAATTAAACATTTAATTTTAAAGTTGCTCATTTTTGTTCAAAAGGTTTTGTGTTCAATTCACAACCACACACATAATTCCTAAAAGATGCAATTTCTCAACGCACACACTAAAACGTATTTCGCGAAAAATAAAACATGCTTTAACAACGAATATAAATCCTATTTACATGCTTTTCTCCCAGCCACTAATCACATAATCGCATGCTAAAGCATAATTAAAAATAAATACGCAAATAGGAATTGAAATTGTTATCGGGGCTTTAAAACACGTAATTCTAACTATTACACGCTTCCGATCAAAACGCGATCTTCGAAATCTTGAAAATC
>JAPVEC010000270.1:0-14473 GCA_028984105.1 Lavandula angustifolia | reverse complement strand
CGAGAAGGAAGATTTCTTCTCCTCCTGACGCGAGAGTCCTCCTGCCGAGGTATACTTCCGCAACTCCGCCTCTACAGACTTCCCAGTCGTCAGATACGAGCCATTGAAGTCCAGATTGTTCAAGCGCCTCAAGACAGCTCAAGGTATGGAAGACCACTCGACGAAGCGCCATTAAGTGTGGTTCAAACCGAACTGTGAGAGCATGATCTCTGCCACATCAGAGGTGGCCGCGAACATTCGCCATTACAATCAGGGTCAACTTGTTAGCACTTGGAAATAATCGAAGCCGCAGAGTTTGCAGTAATTAATACATTACGTTGTGCTTGTAGCTCTGTGATCGAAATCATGAGTTTAGAGATTTCGTGGAAAACTGATTTATGCAGAAGAGCTTCTAGTGGCGAATGGCGTAAAATGATTGAGTAGAGAAGTTGAAAGTGTTTTATAAGACTGGCTTTTACTAACCATTAGATCGAACGTCGATTTGAATTTTCAAGGTTATCGTACGAGAATAAATGTTATAAATCAATGATTACAAAGCCCGCTACTATAGACCTTATGTAGGATGACGCGTAATGGGTGGTAAGTGAGAAGACATGATTAATGCTAAATATAGCAAGATAATTACTAAATCAATTGAATGAGAACGGTATCTACCACCATTCCTTAAAGAAATTGAGCAAATGCTTCTTAACTATCAATGCGATCGATCGATATAATAAAATGCAAGATGTCAAAAAAACGTTAAGGATTCAATACTACGCAAACCTCTTCAGCATTTAACTTACGACACTGAGCACTATGAGACTTTGTATCATGGTTGACGTGCCGGAAGACCACGTTTCCCGATGCCTGTACAATATGATTCTCCCAAAATCAATCACCGCCCGGATCCGGGACCTATCATACCGGTTCCTCCCGTCTCGATACCACCATGGCACACCCGGAGCCATCGCAGCTTTCTTCTACCCGACGCACCCGCAGGAGCACAGCAGACCCAGCTCAACCGATAGTTCTCCGACCCCCCGCTTCTCCGCCCAGTGGTTTGGCCCCCATGTCAGCCTTTGCTCGCAAGGATGAAATTTCTCCATTCTCGATAGATCTCCTTTCTCCGACACGGCTCCCCGATGAAATGGGCGTTTGGATATCCACGTGCTTCAATCTCTCGTATGTAGAATCGGGATTCTGAGTTACTGCAATAGCACTTGTAAATACAGAGATGTAAGAACTTCATTCCCTCCGTCATGACGTGTATACTTGTCATTTGTCGAGGATTACGGAGTGGCTGAGATGAACACCGGGCGCATCCACCGAAGCCACTTTCTCTTTTTCCTCGTACTACAATACTGGATTGTATATTCAAAAGTGTCTCGATGGGCTCAAGATCATGGCTCGCGCTGGGCTGAAGTTCGATTTTCATTCGTGAGAGACAGCTGAGGGTACTCTACCGATGGTCCGCTTCGAGTTCAATCAACTATCCCCGCGAGTTCAGTTTACCGGGACTCCTTCAAGATATCGGCTCCGCCCGGTCCAAGGGAATACCGAGTCTTCTACTTCCCGTGCCGAGGCCGATAAGCCATTCGACCGCCTTAACTAGAGCCGAGGTGTCTTACCGCAGCCCACAATGCTCTCAGACAAATCAATTAATGGAATGTCTCCCATCCAATCCAAGATAGGGTTTTGGGGATCTTCAAATCTTCGGGACAGTACGTAGCACGGCTACCGAGCTTACGGTCAACGCCCGAAGACATAATCATTTCCCACTAATATAACACACAATAGTCAGATAAAATCATCACCCATACAATTTCCTCATTTGACGATGCCAAACTCATCATCTGTACTAACACTAAACCACCTGTAAACACTCTCCTCACATTATTACAAGTAGGATCAGAGTTTGTTCTTGAAGTTCTAGTCTACCGAGGAGCAAAAGCCGTCTCACTTTTCCTCTATCTAAACAATTCCCCCGAAACACAACAAACGAGACTTCTATCGTGAACTAGAGAAGAAATAAGTGTCAAGGCAAGATAGGCGAAGCGTAGAGTCAGCAATCACTGCAGTGAAAGCTTTGTTTAAGCATCCAAACAAACATCGGGTCACAGAGCACAGGGGGATATTGTTCCAGCTAAAATATAATACGAGAGGTGTAGGATATGAAAGTTCCGAATATTACATCTCTTTCCAAGCTAGGAAGATAAAGAAATCTAATACTAAGAACGCTTGTACCCGCTTGATCCCGTCCATAAAGTTTTGCGATTCTCGACTGTGCGAGTGAAAGTGCCATACATTCGCTGCATGGTAGTTCTTCCTCAACTTCCCGCAAAAATTGTTGTCCGTCCGGCGGCTTATCTGCTTCAAGTCCCCTATTTGCGGCAAGATTTTTCACTTCTTTTTCTACCATCATGATGACTCAGTCATCATTTCTTCATGAGGTATGATTTCCCGCTCGGGGAACACCGACTTCTATACCTTCGAATACGGCTTTATGCAAGTATACGTATGATCCTGCTTTCGTTATCATCATCCATTCTTTGTAAGCATCACTCTTAGCCTTGTCCGGCCGTAACCTCCGTAAAATAATTGCACTGTGATAAACTATCTTATGTATTCATCTCTCGAGTAACCGGAGCAGTATCCAATCGTCCGCCTCGGCCATTCATGGTGATTGGGACTAGCTGCTTCAACCTCCCCGTAGACGATATGGAATACCAGCTTTTGAAGGTACTGTACCTGGGCCTTCTTGTTCAGTGAGGGGGATGAATTCTCGGTGCCTCAAGGTCTCACACAGATTTTCATCCTCGTGCAGCCACTGCGTGCTGGCCTCTTCTTCTCCTCCGCAAGATACCTATCCATCTGAAGCGAAAATGGCTTCGATCTCAACATCTGTTCTTCGGATCTCATATAGAAGGTTATGGAGGAGAGTCTTCCGAGTCACAGGGGTACTGATTTGCCTTCGGATGCACCTCATTTTTTAAGGATTCCTTTGTTGCTGCTTCCTTTTCCTTTTCTCCATCTTCATCAGCGTGAACTCTGAGGTTTCTTGGAGGCAACCTCAGTGGCTTTTCTTCCGCCTCGAGCCGGGTGCCTTGGCTTTGGTGTTGAGGGTCTTTCCCCAGGCTACTCGCGGCCTCAAACCTCGGGTTATCTCCCTAGCAAGCTTCTCGCCAACAAGCATCTTAGCTTCCTCGTCGGGGTAACGTATCTCTTTGATTTGTGCCGGGGAGGGGCCTGAGTCTAAGGGGGGGACTTTCTTCCCCATTCTCGAACAAAGCAGGGGTAGGGAGCTCGGGCCTCTTCCAATCATCACGTCCAGGATACTCAGCAACCTCCTTAACAATACGTAGGAGTTCGGGGTCGCATAAAGAGTCGTCTGGTGGGGAGCCACTGGGGCTCTGCCTCTCGCCGTGCTCATACTGAGATACCCCAGTAGGTCTCTTCACTGGGTCCAAGAGCAACAATAGTCCGAACTTCGCCATGCCTGCCATCGACCTGGTTTTCTCGTTGGGCTTCAATGGAGCTTCCCCCTTAGTAAATTCGCCGAGGGGTTTACACGGGAATACCACTTGGGGTCGACGTGTCCCCTTCTCTTTTCAACGCCTTTCTTTTCTTCCCTTTTATCCTTTCCTTCCCCCTGCATCATCAATTATTACCGGAGTCGGAGATATACCTTTTAAAGTCTGAGCTTTTGTAAGAGGTCACGGAGAGTCGAGTTTGTCTTTGATTTTTTTCAATAGCTCTCGTGTGCCTCATTCCTCTCTAACCAAGATCTTCACCGTATTTCTTGTGGGAGAGTTCACCAGCGCAGGCCTTAAATTCAGTCGCCTTCTCGTACACCTTATCCTCCGTGAGCTTGTTAATATTGCTGAGTGAGCTCGCTGGTCCGGGATAGGTTCGAGACTCCGATTCAAATTATTAGTGGACGAGAGGCCTGAATTATTCAAGCGGGCCGTCTGTCCCTCCCGAATCACTCCAGCCGATCTTCAAAGCTCCTGTCTCTGCTGCCAGCCGCATTTGAGACAATGGAAGAGACATCGTGGGCAAATTGAGTCGGATAGAGAATTTTTGCAATTCTAAGCTCGGTTCAAAGGGGCTTAAACAGTCAGCTTTCTTCCATAACTGATGGACAAATTGTCGCTAGAGCCGTTCCAGCTCCTTGGATTTTCGGGCCTTGGCCATGGACTTTGAGCGCTGCCTTTGGGCTAGGCGCCACTTCAACCGAGATGTTAGCAAGAGCCGAGTGGCTGCGCAGACGCTGGGAATACCGCCGTCGACTTCAAAAGCCCAAGGATACATCGAGCTAGATCGAAGTTTCAAAGAAAGTGTATCCTTGTCCCGGGGTACTCCTCTCATCGCTTCCCAGACCCAAATCACGGGGTGGCGGTCCCCACCACCGTGGTCGAATTCCATCCGAGGGGCCGAGCTCGAAGTCCGCTCGCCTATCGTGCGGCAAGGCGCATCGCGCCCTCGATTACCGGTTAGCCTACGCCGCCGGCCCGAGTAGCCTATCTCGACGCCTAAGTAGGCTCCTCCTCGATGTAATCGGGTCAGCGGTGGAGTAGTAAAGGATGCAGACGAAGTGCGGGGTGCCACTCCCGGAACCTTAGGAGCATGTGGAGCCCCGGCCTGCCTAGCGCAATTAACACCAAGTCTTGGTGGCCACCGATCTCCTGTATTTGGTAAGCTATCTCTCGAATGCATGAGATCTCGAGCGCCGGGGGCTTCCATTCCGATTGATTCTTACTCGACGCCGCTTCGAGTTGTCAAGATCTATGGCGACGTCCTGCTTTTCAAAGAGACGGGCAAAGTGCCGAGAAGGTGGAATATCAAGCGGGCTTTCCGGAGTTCGGATATCAAGCACTCCGCCAGGTTCACCCTGGGGAACCCCCTTGATCCACTTCTTTGAGTCCTGCTCAACTGAGACGGCCTTCTCCACCTAATGAGTCTCCCTCGGAGGACTCGACTCATCTATTAGCCGCACAGCCGAGTAGGCTATTCAAGAGTATGTTCCGCATCCCGTTCAAGAATTTCCTCCCAGCATGCGGCCTCGTATTTGGCAGGGACATCGCCGATGGCTCTCTTCGCACGCTTAGCCGACGTCTTAGAAATTCTCGCTGTGAGGAGACCTCTTCTTGGTAGGCGGGTTTGGCCAGGCGACGGTCCCGAACCGATCCGTTGAAGAGCAACCGTTCCGTTGTGGAACCCGATCTTCTTTACATTAAAGTATACCTCGTCCTCAAAGGTGATCCTGCTATGTCCACATATATCCAGTATCATGACGGACAACTCACCATATAGCAGCCTGCCTTTTATCTGTCAGGCCGTATGTCGGCCTTATCAAATTAGCAGACTTTAACCATGAACTCTCAAGAAAGAACTCCGTCCGAGCTGATTATTTCTTTGTCATATATCGCCATCATGTAGTTGGATTCGGGTCTCGATACTTCTGATCGAATGAACCCGCTTGGCTTGTCGAGGGGCTAGGGGACTATATAAGCTAGTGCAGGAACCGGGCAAAGATACATTTGTTCTTTGGGAAGGCCGCTTCGGAATGTGGTAGGCTTTCCGTGAATATAGGTAGATAGTCGCCTATCTTGTCATCGTTGTAGCCAACATGGCTAATTCCTTCAAAGCAGCAAGTGAAGCTTCTCCTCCACGCTTCTTTAATTGAGATCCACGCGGTGCCAGATAGAGGCATCGCTTACTGGAGTGGACGGCAAAACGCTCCAATGATGTCTCCAGATATTGAATCTCGAGCCGAGGTATATCTCGAGACACTTGCCGAGGAAGGAAGAAGGTAGGCTTCCTGAGAGGAACCGCTTCCAACCTGCACGCTCTCGCATACGAGAAAATCCTCGCTTCATGAAGTCAAGGTCGCAAAGCGCCAAACTCCATGACCGGTTCGCACTGGCATCCCGGCCTTTGTCCAAGATTTCCCGCATGTTCCCCGGGGAGACGAGAGAAAGATTTTCCATTTTATCCGTCACAAGAAAAGATTATCGCACGTTTGTTCATAAAACAGTTAGTACGGCGATACCGAAAGGAGATAATGAAGTATAATAATGTATTTAATAATCATACCGATAAAATTCTCGAGAGTAGAGAAGATAAGAAGCAAGTAAAGGATTGCCAGAGATCTCAAAATTTATGGAGCAAGAATTTTAAGATATACTAACGGCGGTTTCTAAGATATGATCGAAAATATATATCTAATATGAAGGTGAACGATTTTCGATCAAAGGCTAAATTTAAATCTCGCTTTATGATACGGACTGTTAAGATTGGATATTAGAAAAAAAAAGGTAATGATCACAAAGTAGCCACCTAAGTCAAAGCCGCTTGTAATTTGCCTAAGTAGTAACTATGAGAGGACATGGATTAAATACGTGGCGATAATTCAGGATACTTACGCATAGAATGCCGCGCATTAAATGAGAGTCGCTTTTCATTAAACGACAAACTTTAAGATAATTAATGCCATGCCTTGAATCTCGAATTATAAGTGCGTAATATTGTTCTATTAGTTACTACCGAGTAGAGATACGAAACCCCCAACCCCTTGAACATAGTAGTCACCGATACCTAGTGTAGATGGTTGCGATTCTCTACGTACTGGTTATACTCGCATCCGAGAGTGAACATTCCCCCTACCGAAATGGTCCTCTCTTGAAGACTCTTACCGACGGGGTCGGGAGGGTCCAAAGCAGACCCTAGCTCTACTGAAAGTTCTTTGAACTGATTCGCCTAGAGGCTTGGTCGAATATCGCCCCTTTGTTTGTCAGAATCGATCTTTTTCCATCCCCGATATCCTTCTTTTCGACATGGTCACAAATGAAGTGATGCCTAATGTCCACGTGCTTGCATCTCGTGTGAAGTACGGTGTTCCGAGTGATTACAATAGCACCGATACGATCGCGAGTAATATCGGCACTTCATTCCCGAATGACGTCATAGTCTCTTAGCCTGCCGTCCAGACCGGATTCGGGCGCAACAACTTCCGGCAGCCATGTATCGGCTTCCGCGAGTAGTCGACGTGGCTACCGAGTGCCGCTTCTTTTAAAACCATGAGATCGCCTTCTGCCTGGGAACCGACAAGTTCCCGAAGTTGATTTTCGGCCAATTCTACATCCCTGCATAGTCGGCATCGAATAGCCGCTAGTTCAATATTATCATCACCGATACCATAAACCCACGCCGTGTGCCTTCGAGGTAGCGGAGAATCTTCTTTGTTGAGTCCATGTGGCTCGCTAGGATTCGCTCCGAAATCGAGCGAGCACACCTACAACATAAGTTATGTCGAGGACGAGTAGCTGTTAGGATATAATAAGGAACCAATTATCGCACGAAATTCAATTTGGTCTCCTGATATTCTCTCTTTATCAAGATCGATTTTCATATTCGTGTTCATCGGGATCTTGATAGGTTTGCCGGATGTGCAACCCAATCTTTTGACGAGGTCTCGAAGTGTATTTGCCTTGGTTAATGAACGCTCCCTTTTCGTATTGTTTGACTTGAAAGCCGAGGAAATAGTTCATTTCTACCCATCATTGACATCTCGAACTTGTCCTTCATTATTTTCTCAAATTGCCGACACATTACGACGTTCTTTCGATCCGAAGATAATGTCATCTACATAGATCCGCACGAGTAATAACTCGCCTTCCGCCAAATGCTAAACAAAAAGGCGATCTCCCATACCTTCCAAAACCTTTCTCCAAGAAGAAACTCTCGACAGTGGTATCGCACCAAGCCCCGGTGCTTGTTTTAACCCATATAGAGCCTTTCTCGAGTCTATAAACTCCGACGTCCCCGCCGAAAGCCGGCGGTTGTTCTACATAGACTTCTTCTTTCGCAACGCCGTTCGTGAACGCAGACTTCACGTCCATTTGATGGACTCCTAATCTTTGATGTGTTGTGTAGGCTAGGAATAGTCTGATTGCCTCCAATCTTGCAACCGGAGCGAATGTCTCATCGAAATCTATTCCCTCACCTTGACAAGAGCCTTTCGCCACAAGCCTTGCTTTGTTCCTTACTATAAGTTGTTTTCATCTCGCTTGTTCTTGAAGACCCATTTTGTTCCAATGACGTGTTGATGCCGGGTCCGTCAACAAGCTCCCAAACTTCGTTTCTCGTGAACCGATTCAGCTCCTCCCGCATAGCTATGATCCGGGCCAAGATCTTTAAGTGCATCCTCAATCGTCTCGAGGCTCTTCGAGACAAGAAGCGTGAATATAATGCGCTTTCTCCTTGACGGTATCCGGATCTTGTCTCGACTTTTGCCGGAAGGATCTCCAATGATTAGATCGGAGTGTGAGCATCTAGCCACGATCTACGATGTTTCAACTCTTCATCTAAAATTTGATCAACACGAATAGTAGGTGAGTTAGGCATTTCAAGCTTGTACTATTCTCGAGATTGAAGCAATTCAAGGAATGAGAGTGTGATCTACCGAGTTTCAAGGTTCAGGGCATTCAGCTCAAAGAACATTAATAGATGTTCCCCCCCGAGTTGTTATTCTCGCTAGTGGTCTCGCTACCGCTAAGGTTTCTTCATCGACCCGAGTTACCCCTCGGGATCGACTCTATCTCGGGAGAGTCAATCTGCTCAACTACTTGCGTTGCTGGGGTTCGTGATTCGCAGAAGCTTATCTTCGCTTCTTCATCCGAATCATCATCCCAACAAAGCCGGATCCTTTCGTGCTTTGTCTTTTAGGTCCGCATCCCGTAGCGCTGCACCGATGTCCTCATATTCGTACTTAGAGTTATTGCTCCCGCCTTTCGCAGCAAACTCATTAAAAACAACATGAGGGCTTTCTTCCACGCAAAGGGTCCGATAGTTGAATACTCGAAAGCTTTGTCTGACTCGAGAGTATCCTAAGAATACTCCCGATCCGACTTGCTATCAAAAGTCTTCACCGATCTTTCCCATTATTGTGAATAAAGCACAAACAACCAAAGATATGGAAATAAGATAAAGAAGGCTTCCTAGCCTCCATAGTTCATATGGGTGTTCTCTTAACCCGCTTTGTCGGAGAGATCGGTTCCCGAGTATAACATGCAGGGCCGGTTGCTTCGCCCGTAATTTGGCCGGGGGTCCCGAGTGTTCGAGCAGAGTTCTTGCTACTTCTTTGAGTGTGCGATTCTTTCGTTCGAAGCAACCCCGTTCTCGCCGAGGGGGCGCGCAGCAGATGTCTCATACTCAATCCCTTCGGCTCCCGTAACTCCTCTACCATGGAATTAAGGAACTCAGTTCCTCTTTCGAACGAATTTTGATTATCTTGGTGTTCTTCTCGACACCGAGTGTTTTCGTAAGCGTTGGTAACTCTGCTTTGACGCCGACTTGTTGGCAATGAATATGACCCATGTGTAGCGCGAGTAGTCATCGATGACCACTAAAGCATACTTCTTGCCTCCGATCGTCACCGGAGAGACCGGACCGAACAAATCCATATGTAGCAGTCGAAGGATTCCATCAAAGGAAGGAGATCGAACAGGTGGATTTTGGATTCCTTGCTTGCTTTCCCTTCGACATGCTTGACACCGAGTGTCTTTGCCGAATACTTCATTCCTTGCTAGTTTGTTGAGCGTTTGAAGTCGAGGTGGCCGAGTCTCCTACGCCAAAGCCATCCCGTACGGCTGTCTTTCTTCGCCAACGTACAAGCTTCGTGTCTCCGCCGAGTTCCGCCGCCACTACATATATTTCTTTTTACGCGAACCCGATAACACTATTTTCCCCGTGGATTTATCAATGACATCATAGAAACCAAGTGTCAAAAATCACTCTTATTCGAAGTTATCACAAAATCGACTAACGAGAGAAGATTATGCCTGAAGTCCTTCAACATATGATACTCTAGAACCGTGGGCGCTTCCAATGTTGAGTGCTCTATATCCTCTTGTATAGCCTTTTGCATTGTCTCCAAACTCGATTCCCGGGTCCTTCTTCACCTATATAATTCTTCAATAGGTTCCTTTGGTACATCATATGTCTTGAGCATCCACCGTCCACATACTTAGGATCTTTGTGCACCAAAAGAAATAGAATTATATTCAGGTACTCTTTATTTTGTTTTTGGGTCCTTAGATGTTAGTTTTAGTAACCCAAATCTCGTTTAACAACCCCGGTGGTTTCGCATGCTTCTTTCCACTTCGAGTCAATATATTTGACCACCGGATCTGTCAAAGCCGACTTCTTAGCCGTTCAGTTCGGGAGTCCGGATCTTCCGAGCCGCGGGATCGCGGACCTTTGCCTTTTGTGCGATTTTCTTCTTTTTTTCGACTCTTGGAACCTCTTCCGACTATAGGATCATAGTAATACGACCCATACCGAGCCGGATGTGTCAACCGAGGTGGTCCATACCGACCGCCCCACTTAACTCGCTAGTTCCCCTCGACCGAACCGGGTGTCTTTGACACGATCTTCCGGTCGAATATCGATGCGTAGGATGAGGTGCTTTCATCTTTTGTTTGTTCTTTTGCCGAGGGGTCCGTAACATTTGCATTGATCAGTTTCTCCTCGAACAAACCTATCGCTTAGTCGCACTTCGAGTGTACGGGGCGTATGAGGAAGCTTCCCGGTTGAAACCAAGTCCTTCCTTACGGTGCTTGGGCTTGTTGCTTGCAAGCATAGCCTCCAGCCTTCTTTCGCGCCCATGTAACGCTCAACATCGGCTCTTCCGCACATCATAACACTTTTTCGCATGTCGTGCTTGGTCCGAAGTCCCGACGCTTCTTGCTTCAAGACTCGCCCCAGCATCTTTCTCGAGTCAAGTCATTGGTCAAAACCGAAATTCGATCTTCTTGATGCCGAGACTCGGCCATCGGAGAGTTTATCTCCTCCCCCGAGTCTCAACACAAGTCCTTCGGCTTCGGTAGCGGCCCCGACTCTCCCCGAGAAAGTCTCCCGATTCTCCACTTTCGTGGTATCCAACTCCCGAAGAGTCTTACCGAGCCGTACTCATTTGAATTTGTTCATCTAATAATTCTTCATAAAGGGGTCGTGATGTCCAAATTCCCATCCGCACCGAAATGTGTGTCGTGTGTGCGGGGAAGAGGAATTAAGTGGTTCATGAGAGTTTACCTCATCCTCTTCTCCTCGCCATTAGGCACTTTTCGCTGTTTCTTCGCCTTCAAGCTCTAAGGCCATGAAAGCCGCTTCATCGTCGACATGAGTCCATAAAGGAGTCGACTTCTTCGAGTCGCTCCGAGATTTCGCCGGCTATGTAGGGATTGTCTTTTCCGGGCGAATTTCTCTCTCTTGCCTTACGTGCCGCGCGCTCAAAGACTACCGAGCTCGGGGCAATCATATTGATAGTGTCCTCGGCTTTTTGCGGTGTAGCAAGTGACGACTCTTCTTCTTTGCTTTCACTATCATTTGATGGTGCCGAGTCATCCTTCTTTCGCATTAAGAAGATTGTGAGTCGGGAGTGCTTTTTGGCGTATAATCCGACTTACCTTTTGTGTCTCTGTGATGCTTTAGCCGGCTCTGCGCCTCTCCTTCTCCTTATGATACTTCACACCGAGCAACGCGTACTTCCGAGCGAGACTTCCTTCTTGTAGATCATTGAGTGAAGGTACGGCCTTACTCGTTGTCTTGCTCGCCGCGGAGATGCCGCGCCGACCGATGCTTTGAAGGCATGGTCAATTTTATTGTCGCCTTCAGCCTCCTTGCTTTCCTTGAGATTTGTCAAACTCAAACTCTTCATCGCCCGAAGTTCCGAAAAGATATGGTCGGGAGAGACAACATCTAAATCGTAATGTCGCAATAAAGTGGCAAAAGGTGTCCAAAGTTGTCCATACGGCAAAGGCCCCCTCAAGATCTCGAGATTCATTTCTCGGTTGTCAACGTCTTTCCCAACCCATTGATGGAATTCATCGATTCGTAAACCGACGTTCGGATCTTCTATTTTGTCACCGGGCACGAGAGACAAATTTTCCAGCCCTTTTGGAGTTCTAGCCGCTAGTTTGTTAGCTTTTATCTTCCGAGTCCCACGACTCGACAGCGCTAGAGCGTCCTGCAGTTCCATTGCCGTTTTGCATTCCCGAACCCCGCCAAGATAAGAATCACTAAGAGTGGTCGAAAGGGGCATTTCGGCGACTCGGCCTAAGTTGTGAAGCTTCTTCTCTTCGGGAGTGAAGAGACTTCTGCCTTTGGGGATCTTCTTCCCGGCCCACCATTCCTCCTCCTTCACCGGGCCCGAGTCACGACACTATCGATCATGGGAACAATAGGTCCATCTTCAAGCACTTCGCCCATACTATCATGGAGGGATGTCGATGTGCTTCCATTCTCGACTCGCCATACTCCATAATTCTCTACCGAGAATATGGGTACCATTCTTATACCCGACATATCAGCCATGAAGAATAATGATATGAATGTAGAATGATATGAAGTGAAAACGATTTTCTCCTGATCCGTTCAAGTAGACCGCTCAAGATAACAAGAGTCTTAAAGAACTCCCGCTCCGATACCAATTGTTGGTCCCGAGTGTACGGTCAGTGTAGAGGGGGGGTGAATACACTCGAATCCGATTTTCCAACTTCGAACACGAACAGTCTGTTCGTAGAAAGTGCCGCATCAAATAATTCGGCCATACTCAAATAGCCGTTTCCGAATCATGTGTGGCAAAGAGTCCGACTCTACCGAGATCTCGCTGGCCGACCGAGCCGACCCGCATCAAATGGTAGAGTTCGGCGGTGCGGAAAAGTGTAGGCCCAAATCGCCCCGAGTGGAAAAACCGCTTTAGCAAGTCTCGCCCACAAATAGACAGGGTTCGGCTTCCTTGAGACAGCCTTGTATGATTTTAAAGTAGGTTTTCGCATAAACAAGAAAAATCAATGCAACAAGAATCGTAAAGCAATAACAAGACACAAATTTTTAAAGTGGTTCTGGATATCAATCGATCCTACGTCCACTATCCCAAAAGTTCAGAGACTATTTATTATACCGGAGTTAGTCTCGCCCCCCTTGTGCACGTGACAAAGCCGTGGCTTGGGGATTATACTCGAGCAAGTACAAAGACATCAAACTATAGTGTTTGACAAACTTCTCCAACTATGAAGGAGTCCTTTTACAATAAGGATCGGGTTCAAATATGAACTCCTTCGTCTAAGCTATAAGTATATTCCGTTGAGCTTAGGGTTAGAGGGATAGGGAATGAGAGAGTGGCTTCTAGATCGACGAACAACTGAAATAAGCTTTAGGTTCGTGTATCGTCGATTTGGATACTAGAGGCTCTTCTAACAGCTTTTAGCTTGGTTCCCTATGAAGCCGAGAAGGTAGTCTTTCGCCGGAGATAGATCTTCAAGTTCTTGCAAAAGACTTAGGATTTTCTCGGTTCTAGCTCGTTTGAATGCTTGTGTTTGTTTTCGTCGTTGCTTATGCGCATTCTCTCTCACTTTTTTCTCTTGAAATGTCCCTCTATTTATGGAGCGAGAGATTGGAAAAGATCCGTTGGAGACGATCTTCCTTTCTCTCTCTCTTTTGGTAGCAAACGGCTCTTTTAAGTAGGTAACATTGTACTTTCCCACCTTTTTTTAGGTAAAGGGTCGATCGCAGCCTTTTAAGCGGTGAGAAGACACGTGTGTTCTTGTCATTCGTCGAGGTGGATAGAGTGGTTGAGACAGACATGTACTTCAAGGCAAACCAAAGCCGACTTCTCTGCGTTCCTCGTATACGACAATGCCGATTGTCTTTCAAAAGTATTTGACGGTTCCGACCGTCTGCCGATCCCGAAGTCCGATCCCGTATTCGCAGGTAGATAGCCGAGGAAAGTCTACCAAGATCGCCCCGAGTTCGATGGCCGCTCCGCCGAGTCCCGGCCTTCCACCGACTCTTTCGCATACCGCTTCCTACCGAGTCCAAGATCACCGAGTCCTCTACTTCCGGTGTTAAGGCGTATAATCTACCGAGTGCCTTGATCGGAGCAGAGTGTCTACCGAGTCCGAAACCCTCGTAGACAAATAACGATTACAACGTAATGGTTCACCAATCGAGATAGGGTTTTGGGATCTTCAAATCTTCTCAACAATCGAGCACTAGCGGCCGAGCATGGTTCAAGATAGAAGATAGAATCATTTCCCACTAAGCGAGACTATGCCGAGGACTTAACCGCCACCCAACATATATGTAAGCAATTCAGACAAATACATCATCTCGCTATACAAAGAAAAGCAAAAGAAAGATACAAGGAGATAAAGAAGAAAGATACTCATTTGAAGTCATTTGATTGGGGGGTGAATACACCTAAAACCGATTTCTCAACTTAAAAACACGAACAATCCTTTTCGTGAGAATGTCGTCCCAACAAGTTCGAAGCCAGACTGTATTAGTTGTTCTAAATCGTGTGGCAGAGTGACCGACTCTACCGAGACCTCGCTAGCCGATTTAGAGTCGAATTCGCATCGCTCGTAGTTCAAAGGAGTGCGGAAATGTGTAGGCCCAAATTCCGCTGAGTTAGGAAAACATTTTTATC